>JBCEZX010000106.1:10341862-10383374 GCA_039654345.1 Cataglyphis cursor
ATATATATTGTTAAATTAAATATTTAGCTGTCTAAAGAAGGTGTATAAATATTTTGGTTTTGTTTCGTCAATGAAGCAAAATAAATCAAATTTTATTATATGGACTGTTCTTTTAATGACACTTTCATTAAACATAAATAAAAAATTTTTAACATTAGACATAATAAAAAAGCAAAATAAGGAAGAAAAAGAAAGAGAGAATAGAAACATTCTTTATACATTTTACTGGATTATAAATAAAATAATTCTTAAATAATTCTTAAATAATATGACAAAATAAATTAAAATATACACCGCACACGCACGCGTAGAGATTAGTCGCTCGATTAAGTTTAAAGATAATGGATTCATTAATCACGCGATTAGGGTGGTATCCGAGCTGAAAATTCCGATCACACATGCAGATGGGCCTCACATATTCACTCCGCTGACCCAACGCGGTCAAAAGAAACTTCCGGTTGACTTGTCAAGTAAACCAGTGCGGTATACGGCTATGGCCTAAAGCGGTTTATGCATCGATTAAGTTCTTAGTCCTTTGAGTGTCGGTAATATTTACGAAAATTTTGTTCCTCACTCTAGGCGGCAAGTTATTTTCTTTACCAAATATATTGTAGATTCTAATTTTTGTTACAAAAACCTTTTTTTTTTTTTAGAAAAATAAAAATTACGTAAATTATTAAATTTTTTTAAATTTAACATAAAAACAATTACTTTCAAAAAAGAATTGTTAAATTTATTGATCTATCAGTATATATTTATATCTCTCTGTGAGAAGCAATAATTTTTTCAATTACAATTTATAGTGTGCATAAATATGATATTTTCAACATAGAGAAATATGGCAATTAATACACGAGGTTTCGCCTTAGATATCGGATTTTATAACGAGTCTGTATAGTCATATATGTACGTTGTACCTGCATTCGACACTTTATGACAACTCTTTTTTATTCTTCACACAAATATGGAATGAATATATTAAATCATATAATTAATTATGCCAACAAAAGGATATAGATATATTGTAGATATCTTGAGTAGTGTATAGAGGGAGAAATTTAATCGCGTTAAATGTAAGCGGCGAATACCAGTCACCATTAATGCACTCGGTTATACATGCAGTCTAAATTCCGTATTTTATTGCTCTCGTGCCTGCAGTTATATCGCACCATGCAAATGATCCGGCCGAATTAGTGGCATCCAATTAATTAATACTACCCTAGCCGCATCGGGGAAACGATCGATAGATTCACCATCGCTGTCACGCAGAGTGATTGCTGCTATTGCAATTAGCATAATCGTGGTGGCGGTCATCCCCGGCATCGTCCAGTATTTTCGTTTGCCGATAGTCTCGCTGTCTCGTCATATTTCGGCTGTTTGAAGAATAATTGGGCTGAAACAAGTACCGACCCGAACAGAGGTTCCTGCTCCAGCCAATTTTTTAGACACATTTATTCAGGATTCGAATAAAGATCGAAATATTTCTAAAAAAGATAATTTTAAAAATGAAGTATTTTTATATCTTTTTTTGTGTTTTCTTAAATTATCAAGATTTTTTAAATTATCAATTATTAAATTATAAATTATTAATTAGAGTTTTCTTTTTTTTTTCTTTATTATTTTTAATTTAATTTAATTTTATTATTTGTTGAAGATTTATTATTAAAAGATATGTATGTTAATTAAGTAAAGTTAATTAATTGAAGTTTTGCTTAACTTAGTTGTATTATCTTGGTATATATTAGTTATCTACGGTGATCGCAAACTCGTGGAACATAACACCGCGTTCGATCCAGGAAAATCCTACGGAAAAACCATATACTGTCTCCGTAAACTTTACGCCAGAGGCTCTCGACTTTGATATTCTTATTTTCTTTCGTTTATCCTTATAGTCGATTTTGCCACTTTTTTTGTTTTCTTTATTCTTTGCTTTAAAAGTGCATAATTTCGTCAAGAAAGTCTCACCTACTGAATCTTACAGCTTACAAAGTAATAAGGAAGGAAAATGAGAAAGCAAGTTACAATCAACATTTAGCTTGTTGTAAGAAACCTCGAACAGACGGATGATTTTAGCGCTTATATACTAGTAGACAGAAACTTTAAGAATTATTTTTACTTATTAACGCTTCAGAAATTGTGCATGATAGATCCCAACTCATACTTGATTCGAAATTGAAATATCGCACAAATGAATATAGATAGCTTGAATTGAACAAGAAGGAATGAGATTAGTTTGGCATGACATTTGCGAACGTGGTTACATTTCTACGAAATCTGCCCGGCTTTAGCTGCCAATATATCATCATTATGGTCCATTTCACGAGCTGAAGCAGACTGGATTCTGCCGTACATTCTTCATTTGGAATTGCTGGTTCCCCTCTTTTTCCACTTCTAGATAGCACTGTCCTTTTTAGATTACTAGAATACTGATATATAATATGCAAAAGAGATATTAGAATTTTGATTGGATATTTATTTATAGACACGAAGATTAGATGCAAAAAAAGCTGCAGATGTCATATTTTCGCGGAAATTTATTTCTTTATCAAGACAAAGAGTCTCTCTATTGCTAAGATCAACAAAAACTAATAAAATATTATACTATTAATGTAAATAAAATATTATACTATTAAGGTATTTTATTTAATCTAAATATGAAGAATAAAATTTTTTATTTCATAAATATAAGAAGAAAATTTCATAATTTATTATTTTTTTCTTTTAAATTTTTATGTCCCGAGAGGAATTTACGTAATTTTAATAAATCAAGGAAAAGGAATATATATGTGCCACATTTTTCGCAAGTAAATTTCATCATAATGATCTATTAAAATAAAATAATTCTATTCTATCTATAATAAAATGATCTAATTTTTAACGTCATATGAGTTTCATTTCTCTTGAAAAATAAGAATTTGATATGTAAAGTAATAATATTAAATTAATTTGCATAAATACTTTATAAAAATAAATAAAAATTTTATTTTTTACATAAACATCAGATTTTATATGCAACAATAACTCATTTAGCCAGCATAAAATTTGGACAAAATACAGCAAACATACACAAACACATATGAATATTCAGCTCGGAATTTATTTATTATTTTTTTTTTTTATAATACATATATAAATATATCTTTTTGAGGGCAATATATAGAGTGTTTTAGGGTAAATGAAACTTCAGAGTCTTATAGGCAATTGAATTTGGAACAAAAATGTTTTTCTAAACATAAATCCAGAAACGCTTCGTTAAAAAGTTAAGACTAATAAACTTTAAAAAATCACATTTTTTGATCATTTTCAAAAATAACTTCAGAACGTTTAATTTATTTGAAAATAACGAAATAACGAAATAAATCTGAAGGATTAAATAACAAACTAAATTGCACTAATTTCTGATTTAATTCTGATAAAATGTTCAAAAGAAAATAAGCTCAACGAAAAAAAACAAAAACTTGAAAAAAACCTCGTTTCGATGGTCTTTCTGTAAACACTACATTCGTGCAAACATTGCAAATGCAAAGATAAAAATGTTCTTATTAAATTTTGATAATCATAATTAATTATTCACAGAGAGTTTATTAACTATAACTTTTTAACGAAGTGTTTTCGGACCTATGTTTACGTAACTATTTTGTTCCAAATTCAATTTACTATAAGACTCTGAAATTTCATTGACTTGAAACACTTTGTATAAGAAATCGGTTCGTATACGGCCTTGATGTTTGCGTATAGCGTACTGATGTTTACATTGAACTGTTGTCACACGAAAGAATTTGGCCTTCCTCGCGTATAATACAATGTTGATATACACGCTCAACCTGCCGTCAGTCGTGCGGCGAAACTCGAATGGGAAGGTCGAGGCTCCGTGCATCGTCGAATTATATCTCGAAAAAATTTTACATTTATTATAATTAGCTATTAATTTATAAGTGCGTCGAAACGCGAGTGATGAATGGTTATCATTCAATCATAGCAAAGAAAAAGCAATAAAGGATCAAACCTGAAGTGAAAAAGAAGATCCAAAAAGACATCGAGGCGACTGCGGAGCAACTTTGAGGTGAACAATTTATAACTAATTTAATTTATTATTCATTACTCGAGATTAATTTCTCGTGTATTTCTATTCTTAGAGAAAAGAATATTAAGTCGATACTCGATTATGTATGAAATGTCATTGCCCCTCTCCGCCATATCGATTAATTCTTTCACTGTACTTACATTGTCATGGTCAACTGTCATCTTTGAAATCGCACATTTAGTTCGAAAACAGTTCGTGACAATATTCATAAATATATATTATTATCGCATTTATAAATATATATATATATATATATATATATTTTAATGTGAGTTTAATATCTTACTTTTAAAGAATGAAGAAAATTATAAGACATTTTTCTCGAGTTTATAAAATGTTGGACGGCCATTATTGCAGAAATTGCGTATTTTAAAAATTCGAATACTCAGGAGCTTAGAAATGATTCTATATAATTTTATTTAGATATAAATTTTTATATAAAATTTATCTTCAAAACGCATAAAAATAGAAATACGTTTATTTTAGATAATTATTTTAGTGGATTCAGACAAAGAGTCTTGATATATATGAAATGCCTCTTGATTTTATCTTCATAGGAGATCCTAAAATAAATTACTTCATTTGGATTTATTCCGTCCTGATGCCACTGTTCTATAAAGGGGATTTGAAATCTTCTTACATATGTTTCATTCAAAATTATCTTGCGCGCGGAAATATATAATGATAATATTCTCACTTACATTTTTGTTATATATACTTGCGAAACTAATCCGATTCTTTTAATTAAATTGTGTGAACAGACGGAGGAAAAAATACTTATCGCTTTATGACATTGATTTATTACAAATACTGCTGTGAGCCAAAATACATTAGAAAATTTTGATCACTGTAATTAGGCGTATAAGTATATTCTTGCGCAATCATTTATTGCATGAAATATTTATCATTACGAGATATTTTCGTGGAAGAGAGAAATGATTGTCACAAAGATGATATGTTAAAAATGTGCTCCTATTAAAATTTGTTGCTTTTACAATTTAACCAGATCCAATTTAATTTCTCTGAGCCTTGCGCGTTTTATATTTTTGTTCAATATCCTCGTTGTATAAAGTCAGAAAATGACTGGAATATTATCTGAACAAACATTCTGATTGGCTCTCTAAATAACGGTTTTGTACCCACGTGACCATTCACGCCGCGAGCCGTGGCCAATGGCCGTGGTAAGAGCGGTTGCAAACTGTTTCAAACTATCGACAGAAGTTTCCGCCTACCAGACGGGATTTAATTAAATATCGCTAAATGCGTAGCGGCTATATGTAATGCAGCATCGCTATAAATCGACTCGCACAGAAATACATGTAACTCGGTCGCGGCAAAAATTTCAATACTCGCGGGGGAAAAAGCGGCGCGTTTCAAACGGGATGAAACTTCCGCGTAATGCACATTCGATATAAAAAGTTACGTTCGCAATATGAGAAATTCTATCACGCGTGTTTTTAGCGGTCGGTAGTATGTCGCTTTTTTGCATTTGAAGATGTATGTGTCATATGTCGAAACCTTGACAAAAGCATGAAAATTTCGTAGAATGTTGTGCAAAACCTGAGCATAACTCTCTTAACGGTTTGGAAATTATTTAAATTTAAAATTACTTTTGATTCTTATGGAAAATCTCGTATTGTAGCACTTATTCACTTTGACAAGGAGAAAACATTGCCGAAATAAAAATCTTCACATATATTAAGAAATCTTTAATAAATATTTGTGAAAAACTTGATTTTCACTTTAGATCCCCTCACTCGTTTAAAAGTTATCTAAAAATTGGAAAAATATTATTTGTCTCTCTCTTTTTATAAATTACTCTTTTTTTTTTCTTGTAGTTGATTTCAGAAGATATTCATGATCAAAAGCTTTTGTCATCAATTATGAAAAATATCAATAACAATTCTTTTACAAAATATTCTTTTACAAAAACGTTAAAAACCATATTATTTTGTGATATTTTAATTCTTTTTATAATCCGAATTTATTTATTTGATTTTCCAAACAGTATAAATGTAAAAAATATGTTTGTTTTTCTTTTTTTAATTTTGACAGTTATTTTTGTACATCCAAAACATCCTTAATATTATGAAATAAATTATCCGATGTAGAGAGAAAGAAGGATGAAATGACACGAGAAAAAAAGAATGATGCGTGATCATTATCGGATTTTAAAAAATGATAATTATTTTCAATGTTCAGATAGCAGGAATGTTTCAACCGAGAATCCGCAAATTAAAGAATCTCGCATTGAAGTTTTCTATTCTTTTTCCCCTCTTGTGTGCTCGGAGTTATTTCTTGTAAAATCTCCTGTGAGGTTTTTAACGAGCCAAAACTGGAACGATCGATCGGCGGTACGTCCAACCGCAAAAACGCAAGCTCGAAATATATCGGGCAAGCTTTTTTGCTCGTTTCTCCGGCAGATTGCACCGCCATACGTTCCTCGTTTTCGTTCTCCTATCACATGACAAATTGTTAGTCGAACATTACGGAGCGTACGTAAATTAAAATAGGTGCGCCAATAAATGGTGCGGAACAGTGATATCCCGATCGAAAGAATATTATTTCATTATACGATAATACATTAAACGATAATACGCAACAAAAAAATCAGTTAAAAAATCGAAAATTTATACGGTAAATGAAAAGGGAGATTTATGTTGGAAACGTGATATTTTCATTTAATAGAATCCAATTACATTACATACATCATAAATCTTTAAACGTTTATTCATTAAATCAACGTGTGTTCACATATTTTATCAATAATATTACATGCGTAGTGAATAATTATCGAATAATTGCGTATGCAGCAATGTCAAATATTTAATTACTAAATTGAATCTTATTATCTTGATATTTAAAATTTTATTGATGCTGTTGCACAGAAAATATTACAGATTACAGATAATACAATATTTAGCTATACTACTTTTATCATTTATTATAATTTTCAATATTAAGTATCATTATAATTAAACTTTACATCACGTCTCTAAGGAAATTATTATCTGAAATTTATTGAAAAATATAGCTTTGTAATATATAATAAATACATGGAGAAAAATTTTTTTAACAAATATTTCTTTCAAAAATTAATCATACATTTGTCAATCGAATGATCAGTTTTAAATTCTGCGCGATAACATATGTAATTTCTCGAATATTTTTAACTAAATATCGTGTTCAATACAACCGATTACTTGCTGAAATAATTGTATCGCCATTGCATTGCAACAACTATATCGAGACTCAAGGAAATCATTAACGACGGGCGAAAGTTCCGCAATTAAGGTATCCTGTTTACGCCAGCGTGCGTGCGTGCGTGTGTGTGTGTGTGTGTGTGTGTGTGTGTGTGTGTGTGTGTGTGTGTGTGTGTGTATGCGATATCATTACGTTAATTATCTCAGATAATTGTGTAATTGTAGCCGGGGCATAAATTACAATCCGCGATCGAAATTGTCCAAAACATTTCTGTATTGATAGAGATGTTACGGTGGAAACGATTCGTATTTCTAAATTTCTTTTTTTTTTTATTTTTTTTTTTTTATAGGCGCGTCATCGAGTATCACGTCTCTTGTTTTTAAAAAAACAAATTCCTGTCAATCACACAGTGAGAGAATAATCGCGATAATTCATCGAAATGCCTATGTTATCCTCTCGAATAAATCACGAAACGCATAATTAATTGGGACGATTGTCTATCACACTGTGATATCAATAGATAGTCCACTTTATTGACTGAATATGAATGCCCATAATAAACATCCATTATCATTGATTCAGATATAGTTCTTGTTAATGTGCGCTGTTATCGGATCTAATATTTAATGTCGAAAATTGAGAGAAACTGTGACAAATAATTTGCCAAACGAGGAACTTTGGGCGAAAGTAATTATAGAAAAAAATCATATAGAAAAAAATTATAATTACTTGTAATTTTTTTTTGCATTAAAAATCTCACAATTCACTATTCACTATCTAGTATATCTCTTTCGTTGCAGCGCTTTATCGACTCAGTAGTTAAGTTTCGATACCATAGGTCGCGGTCGATCGATTAGTGGGATTTCAATTAACTTCGGCAGAGGCAACGAAAAAGCTGCCGAAGGTGGTCCGGCTTAGAGAAGAGAAGAGGGATAGGGGGGAAGGGCGAGGGGGAGGGGGGAGGAGGGGGAGGGGAAGCGTGTGACTCAAACTTCTAAATGCGGCTCGGTTTGCAAAACCGTCGTGGGCTCTCTCTCATTGAGCTCGCCTGCTGCAATTGAGGTCTGGGTTGCCGATCCTTCTCTTCCTCCGCAATCCGTCCTCATTTCCCTTTCCCCTTTTAATCCCTGTCGCGCTCGTTTACGATTCATCTTGATCTCTGTCCTTTCTTTAGCCCCAGCCTCAGATCTCGTATTTTATACGTTTGAGACTCGCACGTTTAAATTTTTAACGTGTTTTTTTTTTTTAAGAAAATTTATTTATTATATTAAATGTTTTAAAGAAATATTATAGTTTTCGAATATTATTCTATTTTATATATATAGGAGAGAAAGAGAGAGAGAAAAGGAGAGAGAGAAGAAGGAAATATATATATATATATATATATATATATATATTTCCTTCTTCTCTCTCTCCTTTTCTCTCTCTCTTTCTCTCCTCGGACGGAAGAAAGATTCGAAGTAGAAGTCGAGTTCACGGTTTGAGAGGAAGGGCCCCATTTCCACCTTCCCTATTATGGATTCCCCGCGACATGCTTGCTCGCTTCGCCGCACACGAAAGCTGAAACTTTCGCTTAATGACAGAAGTTTTATTGCTGGCCATCGTTCAAGCCGCCGACATGCTAGAAGTGGGCGAATGTCGCGATTCGTCGCGAGTACATATCTCGGTCGTTTTCACCCGACTTCCAACCACGCTCAAAATTTCAAAAACGCTGATTTTTATACTTGCTACCATCGATGTTTTTTTTTTTTTTTTTAATATCTCACCCAAAGACTTTCGTGTTTTCATGTTATATTTGTACGTTATTGTTGTTGATGCTGAATACATAAATGCCCGCGAAGAAAAGAGTTTATCTTGTCATTTATATCGTAATCTAAATTAAGTTCCTGTACAACAAGAGTTAGTTAAAGATATGACCTGTAATATTAATGTGCTCATTATATTGTGCGGATTTGAAAGAAAAATATTGCAATTTTAATTTTTGGTCGAAGAGAAAGCTCGGAGCAAAATTTTTTGTGTTGAATAACTTTTCATCGTGTATCGAATTCCACGATTGAAGGTATTTGCATCGTCCTTTATCGCGCTTTCGTCGCGCCCCTTCATCTCTGACGCAAACATTCTGCAAAGCATTGCGTTTAATGATGCATTCGTTAAATGATGCATTTGAAAAGGACGCTGCAGGCGCTTTGCAGCGGGGAAATTACCCGTATGGAGAATTTCCGAAACGTAATGGTGGCGCAGTACTACGATAAACCCGAGCGGAACTCCATCCCCGGCCGGCGAGGTTTATGCGCACATGCGAATATAGCACAATTTTACTCCACATCCTTGCGATCATAACTGCAAGGACCGCGAGGATGGTGATTGCATGATCCGTCCGGTTTTACGATAATTTCATAGGTGAAACGTGCTGATAACCCGAGGTACTAAGATACAATGTGTAAACGCGCTGTTTCATTTTTAATCTCAAAGATTTTTGCACCAATCAGCTCGTTACGTCGTGTTTTAATAATGCGGTTTTTTCTTTTTTTTTTTAAGTGTAACGAGAGCAACAATTTGTAAAATGTCTGTCAAGAATTAATACATGATCGTAAAATGTTGCGGAAAAATGAACGATGAGATAAAAAAAATTCTATAGAAAAACAACATCAACAATATCTGTACGCTTTTATGACACGTAACAATGTTTCATTATTCCAATTTTTATTTTTTGCGAAAAAGGAAAAGCGAATTGTCGAAATAATCGAGCGATGGTAACATTCCGTTAAAATCTATCCGAATTGTGGCGAACAAATTTGCGACGAGTCACGTTTTCGCTGAAACTCTGGAGCAGATAGGAAGAAATTCCGTGCAGTCTTTAGAGCGTTTATTTTATTTTTACGATTGAATTTTATTCTGGAAGAATAGCATTCGTGATTGCGATAATGTTTGGTATGCCTGAAATATTCGCATTTTCAGACTGTCAATTTTTACAGGCAAACTTTAAACATATTAATTTTTTATTTAAATTGGAAACATATTTGCGTCTATAATTTATGTATAATAGAATTGTCGCAAGATGAACTCTAATATATTCTCGTTTTAAAAAGGATGATCACCACAAAAAAAAAGAAGAGACAAAATCCTTTAAAAGTATTTACCTTTAACCGCATTGAGCTTGTTCCCGACCATCTGCTTCGCCACGAATGCAGCCATCTTGGTACTTTGTAGTTATCGCACCGCTATCGAAGTCACAATCTGTAAAGAAAAATTGAAGTTATTACTTCATATCTTTTCGTGATAGAAGTTGGTGGAAAATGATGAAAAGTTGAATTGATTTTCTAACAGAAATTCGGTAATATCACCATATTTCCGCAAAATCACGACGCTTAGCCTTTGAATCTTTTATTTTTCTCGAAAAATATTCTTCCAAAACCAGCATCGTGGAACAAGAATAATCTCCTTGTGTGATATTTTTATTCTATTCATTTCTCTTTATACACTATGCCAGACGTTCAAAACTATTGGATTTTTCTCTTTTGTATGCTACACCCAACTCAGCATCACGATTGCTTCCAACATATGGCTTGAAGAATATTTTAATAGTTGGTATTTGTGTATGTGTAGTTTCTTGAATGTATAATATTTTACAAAAATTCATTGATATTTTCCTATACGATTAACTTATCTCGAAAACTTTACAAAGTAATAAAATCTTTTATATCTCTAATAGAAAATGATAGAACCTTTGTTCATAAGATATACGAAGCTGTCATCTTAATAATCCCTTATTATTAAACTTTTGCCATTCTGACATAAATTGTACGTTTACTTTTTAATCAAATTTTTTATGTGTAGTGTTGTATGACTAAAATATTTATTTAATACATTTTTTTCTATGACTGATCAACAATTGCGAGCGAGAGAAAAAGTGTGTTTATATTGCTTCTGCGATTTATATTCTTGTAAATTTCCACATAATTCAAATCTTGAAACAATTTTCAGTTATTATGTTGATCGAAATTATCAAAGATTACAGTTACGAAAAGTGCGCGTAACAACTTTCTTTCTCCATATATATTTTCTTATAACCATTTCCTTTTCCTAACTTTGCGTACGTAAAATGATATACGTTTCCCGTGGGATGATGTCACCCTTGATGTGTCGCCGCCGATGAAAGTATTTTAATCTTACGCCATATTTTCATACGTCACAAACGTCAGACTACCGGAAGAAAATAACATATTTCATTTCTCTTATCTAAACATTAAAAAATTTGACAACATCTAAAATAAACTCTGCGTTGTGATAACTTAATACGGCGAAAAAGTACTCTCATAATCGTATAAAAAATGATAGAACATTTATTCATAAGATTTTATGAACTGTCATCTTAATTATCATTTATTATAGAACTCTTCATTGGAAAAAAAAGAAGCACGATATTTTGAACATTAAGTTTGATGAGCTCATATTGCTATCCTTATACTTTTAGTTTTGTATACATAATTACGGAAGAGACGGTAATGGCCGAAAGAGGTAGATATCGGTCGGGCGATGAAAGAAGAGGATCAATAGAGAAATATAAGGGAATACACACACAACGGATAGAGGGGGGGGGGGGGGGGGAAGAGCTGGAGTCTGGAGAAGACGACGCCAGTTTCCCTGGCGTCGAGACGTCTCGGCGCCTGTTCCCCAACCGTCGACCTCCGTGATTTTCCAACAACACGCGACAATTTATCCCGCCGATACGAGTGTGACAGGGTTGCTATCCACGTGCGCAACACACTTTTCCTTCCCCATGACGCAACACACTTTTGCTTTTATTAATCCTGCCTATAGCGCCAATGTTGTATATTTAATCCTTTTGGTTTCTATTTTATATATTAAATGAAGTTTATCAAGTTAAGCCAACCAGACATCAGTTTAAATTTTATTATCTTCAAGTTTAATCGTTCATTGCAATGAACAAGATCTTTGTAGATATAAAAAGATTTAAAATAAAATATAAAATTAAAATAAATATTTATTTGTACAAATGTATAAAAACAGAGAAGTACAGGACAAAGTGCGAGATTATCAATCTTTGTGATTCAGCCTATAATTTTACATGATGTCAGAATCTCTGCATGTTGAGGATCCAAATAGAAATCTGCTGAAGTGTCTCTCTGCCACGGAGAGAGAAAGAGAGAGAAGCACAGGGGAAAGAGTTACCTCTCGTCTTACAATTAGAGAGAAGCGTATGCCTCATTAGGACAGCGACGACCTGGACGAAACTCGATCCACTCGCTCCAATCTATTTAATGAAAGCGACGGATAAAATCGATGCGATCATAGTTTTATCTCAAAGCTGGAGTTAAAAATATTTAATGGATCTAATGAATGAGGAATAATTCTTTAATTTATTATTATTTTTTGTATTATTTTTTGTATTACATCCTCTTTACATATTATTTTATTATATTTTATTATTGTATTTATTAATTTATTATTGATGATATAAAAATTACAAATGTTAATTATAATAAAAAAATAGCAAAAATTGGCAAAAATTGCTTATAATATGTTCAATCTTTTTCGCACTTTTCTGATTTCTGGTATTATATGTGGTATGAAAAATAGCTACTAGGAATGCGGACAATTCGTACATGGATATATATATCGGAAAGGTATGCAAACAGCTCAAAGGATTTCACGCTTTAGTGACTACCGGAAAATTGAGAGTATAATAGGTATAAGCAAGAACGCAATAGTAGATGATGCAAAGGGTTGATTGGCAGCTAGTAAAAACTGACTGGCTCGAGAATATTGCATGCATCCACGATGCATCCTGTATGAGCAGCCTCAGGGGAAATCGCTAGAATAATTTAATACAGAGCTTTAAATTAATTTAATTTAATATATCTAAGTGTAAGAAATCTAATCATTAAAATGACAAAATATTGTCATATTCTGCATTTTATGATTATATTACTTAAGATTTTGATCTTGCGCTTTCATACAACTTGAGAAATCTTAAGCTTGTAATATTACTGGTGCAATCCGCGAAAAGATTATGAACTTAACTTCAACTCGATTCATCAAGTTGACATTAGAAGCTAATACGATACGTACAAATACTCGAGTACGATGCTCGATCAAATTATGTCGCATCATCTTGCTTAAGTAAGAAGTCATGTAAAGAGAGATTATCTGTCAACGCAATCAATCGATCCGTCACAGACAATCCAGGTCAAATTGATGTATTTAATAGCGAAGAATACGCCGAGATATTTTATTTTCCAGCTTACTTTTCTGGATTATTGGAAAAATATGTGATAATGGTAGGACGTTATGATTCACAATGCATGTGAAAACAATAGCTAGTACTCCATTATGTTAATGCCTTTTTTTTTTATTCGCGCAAACCATATTTTATATCGGTTTTTTCCTCATCGCGTTCGCGGAATTCGTATTGTATCAAATGATACGAGAAGGTTAAAGGTTGATAATATAGCTTACTGGGAAAAAAATTGTTATCCAATTCGTTGATCAAACTTTAAAAACTGGGATGTATTTTACATCCGCATGTGACAAAGAGCAAATTAACAACGAAACAGAGGCTTGCTGTGTCGGCCTGCGAATGTCATCTCTCGAAATACATGCAACGACATTAACCCAAACTGACGCAACGAGAACAGAATGGAAAAAGACCTGAGAGAATTCGTGCACTCGAGAGGGCATTTCTTATTAACGCTAGTCATCCTGTCACCGGGATGCTGGAATTTCCGGCCCGGAACATCCATGCATCTTACGCGGCTGACTGCAACGAAAAACCCGCTTGCGTCATTCGCTGTCGAATTTTCAATTCTGCTCGCCGTCACGGCTTTTCTTTCTTCCTTTCAAATGTTCTTTTCCCTCGCGTATAAATACATCTGCCCGTTTCGCCTCTTTTCTCCTTCCATAAAAAAAAAATTCCTTCTCTTGGATTGAAATTCAATAAAACAAAAGAGGAATAGCTTCAGGATAATTTGGTTGTAGCAAAATAGTAGCAAAAAACTATCAAAATTTTAAAAAATCTATATTTTTTACGTTTATGCTGTTTCAAAAATCAAATAAATAAATCTGGATTATAAAAAGATTTAAAATATCACAAAATGATATGATTTTTGACGCCTTCGTAAATAAAAAATAGTTGTAATTAATATTTTTCCTAATTTATGATAAAAACTTTTGAAAACATACACCTTGGAATCAACTGCAAGAAACAAAAAAAACGTAATATGTAAAAAAAAGAGAGAAAGAGAAATAATATTTTTCTACAATTTTTAATAAATAATTTTTAAACAAGTAAGTGAATCTAAATGAAATTTTGCACAAATATTTATTTAAATTTTCTTAATATATGTGAAAATTTTTATTTTGTTGGCAATATTTTTTGCTTGTTAAATTTATCAATAAGTCCTACGATACGCGATTTTCCATAAGAGTCAATAATAATTTTAAACTTAAATAATTTTCAAACCGTTAAGAGAATTGTGCTCACATTTTTTTACAGATATTAAAAAATAATAATAAAACAGTCTACGAAATTTTCATACTTTTGTCAATATTTCGTCATGTAACACACACATCTTTAAGAAATATACAGCTGCTTTTAAACATGCAACAAGGAGTGTCAAATTCATCTTTTTTTTATTGAAAAAATTTATTAACCTTCCACTCAAATTTTAGTTACATTTAACAGATTGTAACTCGATTATTATATAAAAACAGACACCATCAAAGTTGAAATACGCGGAGCGTAATACCTCCTATTAATTCTACTTGCAGTTTCTAAAGTAAATGAATTCACCGATGTGAATAATGCAGCAAACATCAAAAAATCTCTTAAACTGCTGACCATTGCGGAACAAGCATCCTTCAATTAGCATAAATTTTCAAGCGAAGCAAAAGCAGATAATTGAATTTACGAGTATTATTATAGATACGAAAACAATGAACGGATGTTCGAATAACCATTTTAATAATCCGCGATTGTCTCTCAATGAAATACGAAATTATCTTTCAATTGAATTATTTACACGGAGAAAGGAATAAGCCTTACTCGTAGAAATGTTGAGACAACTAAAGAGACCGTTGAAAAGTAAACACTTTGGGATACAATACAAATACTTTGTAATAGGATATGCTTTGCTTCGTGCTTTCTAGCTAGAAATACACACCTGCCTTTACATTTTCCATTAAGAATGGATTTCTCCGTTTCCTCATTTGTCCCATTATTTTGATACAGATACAATCGCGTTACGCGCGATCGATAGCTCACGGTCATTTTTATTACAAAATTCTTGCATGTATATTTAAAATTGTTATTTTGTATACTAATAATGTCTCCTCGATCCAATTTTCTTTTGTCGGGGCACAAAATTGCATCTATGAATATTAACAGAGCTATCTTTATGCTTTTCGCGAAGATAGACTCGCGATTTTATTACACTCCGCGTCATGTACACGCAACTTACATAAAATTACAAGACTACAAAATTAACATGATTGGCGTCGGCGACAATCGAAGCGTATTTGAAAATGAAACAAAATGGGACGAAAGTAATCCGAAAACGTGAAACGCATACCGCTAACGTGTGTGAAACGAGCGTGGCGCGGTCGACGATAATAAAATTTATCAGCGGTGTTATCCGGATTCACGCAATACGAACAAATCTGTTGGATTACAATTGCACATTTGCACGATATTAAAGCAGTTTCCATCGATAGTTTACCATTCGGTCGCTTGTATAGAATGAAAATTTCAATTAAAAATCGGAAAAACAGCTATTAATTAAAAAGCTCGCCTGTTTCAAACGTGATGCGAGAGAATTCGAAATAATCGCGAAATATTGCTACCCAGTCGATCGCAAAACGATTTCACTCGCGAAATCCGATTCTTATATCCGAAAGCTAGGATTTAAGATTTTTAAGGGACTATTAGAGCTTGCATCGTGAAAATGACACCGCGACACGCTTTCATTGTAATCGATAGTAGAATAAAAAGTCAGAGTAAATAACGTCGCCGTTAACGTGACGCGGAAAAATTTCAAGTCGTCGCGTTTTTCATCGACGAAACATTTGCTGTAATTGCGAGAGAAGATAGCGAGACGTGTATGTGTATATAGAAAACAAAGTCGACGATGCGAAAGATGCCGAGGACATAAGCAGAACGCTTAATGACGGCGCGATTTTTTATCCTTGTGTAAAAAAAGCTTCGCAATTTTGCGAGTCGAGGCGACTGAGTCGAACGCAAATTGTCGGTCCAGCGAGTTTTTCCATTGAAAATGACGATCATCGTACCGTACATTGTATAATTATTGCTAACACAGATATTATTACTGATTTAAACAACGCATCTTATAAATCTTATAACATGGCGTATCTGATATTATATCATATCCAATATCGTACATTATGTAACGTGTAATAACATATAGGACTAGTCCAGACATATAAAACAAAAATAAATAAATTTTATTTTAGGAAAAACTTTACATACAACTAATTTTGTCTAATTTTTTACATGTCGTTAAATGGTTTCTTCTTAATAAATTTTTATTTCTATCATTGAAATGCCTTCGTAAGTTAGTTTTAAGATTTTCAGGGTGTCTACATCCTGCAAAAACACCTGGAAAACCTGGAATTTTCAGAAAATTTTTTTGTACCTGGAGAAATCAGAGAATTCTAATGGAAAAATAATAATTTGCTCAAAATTAGTAAATGTAATTTTTTAAAAATGATAATGTTATGCAAGTTAAAAATTTTAATCTTTGCGAAAAATATACAATTTTTTTTTTCAGTACATTTATAAATCTAGCACTTGAAACTTAAATGGCTTTGATATATATACAAAAAAAATTATTTTAGGAGATTGCACCAAAAATTCTTCCAAATATTTTCTTTACCTTATAGAAATTTTGAACAAAAATATCTGAAAGATCAAGGAATTTTCAGGGAATTTTTTTACAAAACTTGAGTAACCATCTTGGATTTGACATGCGAATATAAAATTTAACAAGAACATTTCTTCATTCAGAAAAGATAGTTACCTTCTCTATATATATTTCACTTTAAATATACCTTTTAAATTTGAAAAAAAAAAAAAATTACTCGTTCTCGACGAAAGAAGGCAAGATACTCGGGTTATCGAGCAGTTATGTACATACACTCAATATTTTATAAGCAGCATAACCTTTGCATACTAGGATGCTTCTCGCGTAAACTTATATGTACCGAACACATAAATGTCTGTTGCTCTTATTGGTTTCGCAAAGGTTTCTTCTCTACGAAAAGCTGCGGCGACGAGCTCGTGCCAATCGACTGGAGCGAGGGGAAAGACGAGAGAAGAGACGTAGTTGTGCTACTACCAGAGCGCGTATTGATCTTTACTATTATTAGTCCGTCGACGGCCCCTATTAGAATTGTCAGAAACTGTTACTGGTTGCTACACCAGCTCTTATTACAGCCATGTGTGGAGGTCGCTTAGATATAATTGTTGGATATATTATTGCTCTTCTTTTGTTTTCGATACGAATTCATTAATGAAATCTATAGCAGTTGGTCATCTCACGGTGACTGTTTAAAGATGTAACAATTTATTTTTACGGAGAAAAAATATTTATTAATATTTTATAATTTTTTAATTTTTGCAAGATAAAATAAATTTCCTTTTATTTTATTCATACATTGGGACTGTAAAGATTTTTAATTTGTCTTTTAATAAAATATGACATTTATATCAAAGCTATAAAATAGAATCGTACATTTTAACGAGCATTAAAAAAGAAGAACCATAATAAATGCGAAAAAAAATTATGGATAATTGCTCGATTAACTGTATTCAGATAATATTAAGGATAAGATAATATTAAGGATGTATGTGTCATATGTCAACATTGACAAAAGCATGAAAATTTCTTAGAATGTTCTATTTCTTCTGAATATCTGCAAAACCTGAGCAATTCTCTTAACAGTTTAGAAATTATTTCAGTTTAAAGGTACTATCAATTCTAATGGAAAATCGCATTGTAGCACTTATTGACAAATTTGACAAGGAAAAAACATTGCCAATGAAATAAAAATTTTTACATATATTAAGAAAATTCTAATAAATATTTGTGCAAAACTTGATTTAGATCCATTTATTCGTTTAAAAGTTATTTACTAAAAATTATAAAAATATTATCTCTCTCTCTTTTTTTTTTCTGCAAATTATTCGTTTTTTTTCTTGTTTCTTGCAGTTGATTTCGAGAGGAGTATTCACGATCAAAAATTTGGTCATAAATTAGGAAAAATATTAATTACAATTATTTTTTTTACGAAGACGTCAAAAATCATTTATTATTTTGTGATACTTTAATCCCTTTTATGTAAATTTATTTATTTAATTTTTCAAACAATATAAATGTAAGAAATATGTTTTTTTTTTTAATTTTGACAGTTTTTTGCTACTATTGTACAGCCAAAACATTTTTAAATTATTACGATGTTTCAAATGTCACTATGAGTTTATATAAACGATAATCGCGGAATTTGAAGCAACTGTAAATAATCGCGAAACTATAAACGTGAACGCATCAATTCAATTCATTGCTAAATTTTACGACCGATTGGTAGTTGGTAAATTGGAAATGGTGTCATCTCTTGCGACTGCGTATACCTCTCGACATTTTGTAACTGTGTGAGATTATTGCAACACGATCGAAGCTGCGCAATCTTCAGAAGAAACTAATTCCATCAGAAATGTATTGCTTTTTTACGTCGACATTGTAAGGGTTTTTTATTCAAGCAATACTTGTAGAAAAATGTACGAGGAAGCAATCGAATTTGAGTGCGCATATACGAGAAATCGCGAACTTTCGTCATACAAAGCGTTTCGCGGGCATGCAAATTCGGATTCTGGTAGCGCATTATTTGAATGAATCCTCGAGGGGGAAAAAAAAAGAAACGCGGGAATGGAGAAAAATGCAAAAGATACGAAAAGCTCTGGATAAGAAGAAACTTTCCGGCAAACGATTTCGTAACGGAATTCCACTCTCGTGACACGCTGAAGGGGACAGCTATTGAAAGCACGAAACGCAAGGAAACTGCGACGGGGTGTAAGTAAACGAGGAATGCTGCGTATTCTTACGTCTTTTTACATGTGACGAGTATTTCACGAGCGAGATATCTTCATTTGTTCCCGATTCTCTTTAAAAAAAAAAAAAAAAATTCAAAATTAATAATGCGCACATTTTTAGGAGGCATATTTTTATAGGGATTCTAAAAAAGTGCAAAAAATTATAGGTAAATGTACGATAGAATAAAATCGAAGGATCTTAATCTTCATTACTCAATAAGGCTGCAAGAAGAAGAGAGAGTGGAATGAGAATAGAGGCAAATAGTGAGATAGTAGGAATATCGTTAATCACCGTAGAAGAGGCTAAAAAGTTGTATCAAGTCGAACCAACCGAATCGCATCGGTCACATCGGGAAGCACTAAGCCTCTTCCAATCTTGGTGAGAATAAACGAGGTGGTGATAAATTATTTTAGCAATTCTATCGCGAATCGGTCGGTCGCAGATAATTGACCAAAGACTTAATGACGCGAAAAGCAAGATAACCCTTTCTTTTACCTCTCAATAATTGAAAGTCATTCACGATCGCGTTCCTGTATTCTTGAACAAAAGATTCTTTTTTTTTCTAAACACTTGATGAGTTTTGTATTTATCAGCTTTGTATTAATTTATAAAAATATTAATAAAAATATAACTTGTATAATATATTCAAAAATAATAGACGCTTATCTTCTTAGATTCACATCCTCTTTACTGCTGAAAAAATGTCAAAGCAAATTAAATTGAAACGCATTTCTTCAAGAGAATCTAAATAGAAGAGATTTCAATTTATTCGCAACGGATCTCGCGTTAGAGCAATAACGGGTGGAAATAGTGCCTGCAATCTAAGACGGATTCTTCTCGTAAGCAAAGATTTTCCACGAGATCCGCGAGAGGATTAATCGTCGTCTGTGGAACAGTAATAAGAAGGCGAAGAAATTACAGAGGATGAAGGAGACTTTTGGGATTCGTGGCGTTTCTCAATAGCGCCAATTAAAAGCTATTCAGGTGGCATTCTGATATCACCGTCTCGTTGAGAAAAATTTCCTCCATAAATTCACGTACGTTTATATAATGCACCGGAGAGCATTTTATAATCATTTACAATCGAGTACTCTATTCCGATTATACGATACGAACGCGAAATTTTACCACGAGGCAATCACAAGCAATCTCGTTAAACTTTTGATAATAGGTGCATTATACACAGATCGATGCATCTCGCTCCGGATATCTACACTTTCGAAGGTGGGCATTCAGTTGGCATGATATTACGTTCGATTCATGCTATGATGTCCGTTTGCAACGGATCGCAGAGCCGCTATTACAGCGTCCATTCACATTCAGAGCCCGACAGCGTCCAATAGCGCGAACAAGTCCAACTTGTGTAAATTAACCGGTCCACTCACCGATCTAATCGATACGATGACCATTCCAACGTGCTTCAGGACGCAGCAATATCGTTTAAACGGCATTGCCTCGACAACGCCATTCTGACGGTACTTTACAAGTAATTTACAATACCGCTGACAGTTTGCTAAGCTGAAAACGTTTGTCCTGCGTTTGAAATGCTCTCCTTATGGCGGAGGATTGCAGGAATATCATGTTATGTACTTAGCATATATTTTACAATATAATAATCAATTTCTATTATCCTTTTAGAAGAAAGAGAAGATAATGAATCACGAGTAAATAATAAAGAAAAAAAGAGGATTAATGAAAAAGCTCGGGAAAATTTGTGCCGCATTTGACGAGAATGAGAATCGGCGAATTTAACTAATTATATCGTATCTAAATTTATTAATATTTTAGTTATATTTTGGCAAAACACAATAAATTATAAATATATACACATTCTCTTCATTTAGCAAAACATTTCTTTTTAATTTAAACTTTATCAGCAAAGCAACGCGATATTTATTTTATCTTATTTAACTTTAATTTATATATATTTGTAATTTATTTTATATAAATACTATATATTAGTTTATATAAGTATTTTATGTTTGGACGAGTAGCTTTATAATCTTTTTATGCAAGGAAAAAGTTTATTTAGCAATATTTTATATTTATTATCTGTTTACAATATAAAAATTAAAAACTATAAAAATATCATAATTTTTTATACGAGAAATATTGCCGTAATTGTCTTTATTGAAATTTTAAGAGACGAAGCCAAATTTTAAATTTATCTGAAAGTAACACGGATTAAAAATGATCGCATCAGCTGTTGAATCCTCTATGCATGTCGTATTAGGTCATCCAAAACTAAATGGGTGGAGCTATAAAATTTAATGGCGAGCGTTCTTTTTCGCGGATATCGATAAGCGTTTGAAATACTCTCGAAAATGGATCGTGGAACCGATGCAGGTGGGATACTGGCAGATTCCGACGTGTATTTTACATCATGGTGACGTCAAAATGGGATGCCGACGCCGTCGTCGTCGCCGTTGCACTTTATCGCGTTTGTTCGTAGATAAGAAGCGCATTTTTCCGAGAAAATGTCCGTTTTTCAAAAATTACGACTAATGTTTTCAAAATCGGGATGTGCTTCTCTTATTTTTTTCGTCCAAAATACATATAATTTTTATGATTTCATCGAATTAAAATATATTTTGAAAAACAATGCACGATTTAATCTAATCAATCGACAACTTTAGACAGATATTTCAATTTAAACTGTCATATTAGGAAGCAAAAGAACTGTGTCGTACGATCGAATCTCATAATGAGGACGTCGGAATTTCATCGACTGGAGTGGTTATTAACGATTTGGCACCAATTTTCATCTTCTCGATATACAATTATCTTTGCTCTCTAGCACAAATGATTCTCGTACAATTAATTTTTTTATAGAATAGAACTATACGATATATTTATGAATGCCTTATTTTTCCCCACGATCCATCTCTTTTTATTTTTTATAAGTTCAAAATACAAAAGTCGTCTATGAAAAGCTTTCTCAAAGTCTTGGTCTTGGAATCACTAATTAAAATCACTAATTAAAATCACTAATTAAAATTAATTACTAAAAATTGACATGAAAAATATGTGCTACGTTTTTCGATACTGTATATACTACATCCTCTATATTAATTTGTAATTAATAATTGCATAAATTAATAATTGCAATCTAAAAAATTTGTTAGTATTTCTTGCCAAGAATATTAAAACTTTTAGTTGGAAGAACTTTCGTGCTTTCGTCTATCGTGCAACGGATATTCACTTTCCAAGCTGCCCGAGCTTTGCTCACAATTATGTTCACGTAACTTTGGATTTAGCTCTAGGAATTCCCGAACGCAAACGAAGTTGCAATACTTAATACTATGAGTACTTCGAGGAAAGCTAAGAGTACAAGAATTGCAACAATTCGTATTCTTTACTATAAATAGTACATGCTCACACTCTTTATTAGAAGAGTGAGGAAATTTCTTAGTTTTAATGGCATCCAGAAACTTTTTTGCGAAATGAGAAGATCAAGAATTTGAGAGAATTGAGACAAGAAAATCCAAATAGCCCTCAATAAATTCACCAGTTATTTAATTCCCAAAACAAAAAATATATTATTTTTTATTATAGACTTATAAAGAGATAAAAAGAGAAATGAAGATACTTTATTATTATAAATTAAAAGACTAAAATTTAATTTAAAGAAAAGAAGAAAAACATAGAAAGAGTGCATTAAAGTTTCCGAGCATTAAAAATATCTTAGAATAAACTTTATTTCTCATGTAAGTTATTTGAGGATTTACTGTAAAATATCGTGTAATAATATTTTATGTCATAAAATATTATTTAGGATTTAAGATTATATATAAAGTTGAAAACTAATGCGTACCGTAATCTCGTAATCGGTAATGAAATTTTTGTTAACAAAAGCTTACTTGATATATATATATATACAAGTGAAAAATATATTTTTCTACTATATATTTCCTTCTTTTGCAGACTATGCGAGTAAAGCACGAGCGTGCAACAGTGAGATATATGTTCGAACTGAGCTGCCGAGCTTTTGTTGGCATAAATGGATTTATGTTGTGCCATCGATCTCGCATATGGCTTCGTTATGATGACACGCGATTCGAGTATCTCCACTTGAAACGTATTCCGCGGTGAGTTTCGCCATGTCACTGCTGTTGTCACGGCGATATAGCGTTTTCGGAAAATTGCTGAAACGCAGACATAAATCTGTCGTTGATGGAGATGCTCGATCGGGATATATTTTTGAATCGAAACGCGGACAGTCCGCCGACGTTTATTCAGCTAAAGCGAAAATTCGGCTGTGAAACGAAAAAAATAAATTCGAAATCCGAGAGTATGCGAATATGTGAAAGTGTTCGTAATCGATACATTCGAAATAATTTCGTGCTGAAAGATAATATCGATATTGCAACGTCGAAACATTATATTATTAACTGAACAGATAACGAATGACATCGACAGCGATCAATAATCTTACCCTTGGTTTAACTTTCAACATTGGATTTACGTATCACATTCGTGAATTTGTTTCTATATATGACTCTTACGGATCGATCGCATAAAATACGTGTCAAGTCTACGAATTAAAAATAACCGTCTAAACCGCTTGTCAGATATCCGATATTTTCTTAAAATTATTACCTTCCGCCTCATTATACTCGTATTTCCCTCCCCAGAAAACGTGGATGGGAAAGATATTTCGAGATGCGAAGTAGAAAACGAAAAGAAGATGGGGAGGAAGCTTACCGATCTGACGGATGAGAGGTGGCCAAAAAAGAAACCGCAAAATCATCCATCAACCGTATCGAGAATCCTTAAGGAAATTACACAAAGCCCTAAGCATCCTTCAAGGATATATTCTGATGAGGAAATGTTTGAGCGCTAACTAATTTCACGTGACACGTGTCATCAAACTTTAAATCACATAGCTTGATTGCTCGATATTTTATAATCTTGAATTTAATCCCTTGAAGGAAATAAACTAAAAATTAAATTCTAAAAGCGATCTGAATCGGAAAGAAAGTACGCCAAGGCAATGCTTCTGATTCTCTAGTAATAATTTTACATCGATTTACAACAATTTATATACAAGAATTAAAGTTTGGAAATAATAAAAGAGAGGATACATTTTTTTTCGACAGATCTATTTTTCACGTAGTGTTAATTTATAACAATGTTATTCTTTCTTTTAATGTAATTAAAAAATTTAATGATCCAATTATAAATTTACTTTCTCTCCTTTCTCTTTCTCTTTCCTTCTTTTGATGTCTCTCGGTCTCTACGTAATAAATATTTCCTTTGCATAATTTCATCGAACGAGGAAAAACATAGCGAGTAAGTCAAATTGAAGGACGGAGTATTGCTTTCTGCATAGAGCGGCATGCAATTCTCGAGATGGCACTGACAATTTATTCATATATGCACACAGTCACGCGCGCGCCCCGACCACAGATTATATAGAGACGTACCTTAACTATGATACTAATACCACTATCCTTGCCGAGTCACTTGCGACAAGATGTCGGCATGTAAGCGACACGGTGAAATGTTAAATCTAACCGTGTATGCTCACGGCAGCTGTCGCTTATGCTATCCGCCGATTTCTAAATCGATATCTCGTATTGTGTTTCTTACAACAAATCCCTTTAGTTTTCATCGTCTATACATCAAGTATATATTAAAATTGTATGTATGCATGTGTATGCTCTCAACTATGAATACTAGCAATTAAATTAGGATAATTATCAACCCTGAACATTTATAGATTTTATTATACAAGGTTTGAATCGTAAATAATTGAATATAAGCAAGTTATAGTGGATTTATGTATAATTGCAGAGAGAGGGGGGGGGGAGGAGAGAAAGAGGGAGAGGGAAAAGATAATGATAATATTAAAAATTATCTACATATTATTTTACATTATATTAATAATTAACATACATTAAATTAAAAAAAATATCTTTATTAAACCAATGATAAAAGGATTGAGAAACCCAAGATATTTGATTGATTCTCTGTGTAAACGGTCGTATAATGTCCGAAACCACGATCTAAAGCTATTACTCCAAAAAGAGCGCTAAAGGAATTAGTGACTCCATTTACCACTTAACCTTTGGCCTTAATTCGTCCTCTCACCGAAAGCGCCGACTCCTGCACGCTCTATTTGCTGCAAGGGATATCAATAGCGAGAAATTAAATATGGATCTAAAACGTATAAAAAAAAATGTACTAATCGATAAAGGAAAACGACAAAAATTCTTTTGTCTTGAAATTAATATACTCGTGTATTTTAAGATTCTTCAGGATAAACGTATGATTTAAAAACGTATGATAAAAAAAACCCACGAAAAAATATTCCACGTTTAGATTTTTAAATCATTAACTCTCAATGGAGATTTGTGTGATTTGGCGCGTGATCAAGAATTATTCATCTTTTTAGAACTTACATAGCAAAGTACTTGATGTAATTACGGTCACCGTTATGCAAGGTTAACGAAATCTAGAGGGCAACTGGCGGCGACGCACGTCGAGCTTCATTGCCATGGATGCAACTTCATTGGCGATGAGAGATTCCGGAGGGACGAAAGCTCGTCGTCGCTAAAAGCTCGAAACATTAAAAGCACCGTGTCCGCATACCCAGCTCCCCTTTACGCTCACCGCGAGCTGCTTTAATTAAGCCAAATATGAGAAGCTTTTATTACCTATCTGTCTCATCGCTTAAGAGAAAGGACTGTTTATGGTCGGTCGAGAGCTTCTCTGTACGCAAAAGAGATACATTTTGATATCTTTTGTAATTATATTTTAAAGAGTTACAAATTGTGTCGATTAGAAATTGTTGATTAAAACAAAAAGAAAGAGAAAAAATAGAATATTGCGGTATTTATATAATTAATTCTTGAATAAAAAATGATGTGCCGATTCTATTGAAAGTTCACCTCTTTTTTGTGAATTGAAATGTTAATATTAATATTTTATTATTTTAAAATAAAGTTTTTATTGTCTAGACTATATATACTGAGTTGCAAAGTGGACCCCCTAATTGTTGTAGAAATATTATTATATTATTATATTACTATATTATTATACGTGTATAATTATATTATTACATATTATTATATATTTTATTATATTATTATTTTATTATTTTATTATATTTTTATTTTATTATTTTCTTTTATTATTATATTATATTATTTTTTTTTTTATTTTTTTATTATTATTTTATTTTATTATATTATTAATTTTTATTAATATTTTCACGTTGACACGATTACTTGGTGCTTGAGTTATGTCATGTTCATGGCCGCATTCCAAACGAAGCTATAGCCAGTATATCATATATTCGAATTCAGAGAATAAATGAGGATTCCGTGTAAAAATGTGCATTTTTGTAATTTTTAATTCTTTTTAATTAAATAAAACACTGGCGCCATTTAATTGATGTGCGTTTTCTTTTGATCAATTATTTCTGAAACGGAAATCCACTTTTATACTTGATATATAATAGTTAGGGGACCTAAACTTTAGTTTGGCATCAAAAAAGTCCAAATTTCTCATTCACAAAAGGAGTGAAAATAGACATCACTCTTTCTTTGACAAATTTCAATATAATTTGATAAATATTAAACCTATCCTCTCTTTTCGTAGATAACAATCTTTGACATAACTGTCAAGTACTACTAATTCGCAGATTTGTGTATGGTTGATTAACAGAGTAAAGGAGGGTGAGAATTTCAGGTTTATGCAGATGTGCGCGATTACGTGCTGTCTGATTAGTGGTAGTGCGACACCACTTATGTATCTGCCGCACGCTGCCACCCTACTCACGTCTGCTAAATACGTCTCTAGCTATTCCCATCGCACCAAGATTAGATTATTAGATTACAAGCACGGCTTAGACTTTGCTGGCAACGATATAAGTATGGAAATGGGTATGAAGATGAGCCACCAACGCGCGTAAACACGAAATCTCATTACAACTGTTGCGTATTACTCGTGTAAGACTGTCGTGCGTTATATAACGCCGCTAAAAAAAAAAAGCTTTACAATTATTATGGCAAAATTTCGGCAATTTAAAATTATATCACTAATTATATCATTAATTTAAAAATATATCACATGGAATTTTTTGAAATGAAACAATTAATACCCGAAAGAATATTTTGACAAACACTAGAAGAATGAAATCATCTCTGCTCTCGAATGTAAATATTATTCACACGACTTCTAAGATAACGAGTCACGGAAATTTCCACGGCGATTTCAACGAAAATTCGGCGTCACTTAGTTAAATAGAGTTAACATGTTAAAGGAATCGTTAATTGTATGACACGTCGTCACCGTTACTTCGTCGACGACCGCGAAGTTCAGAAGGGAGCTAAATAGAAGATTGGAGGAAATTTGGTGTAGAATTGCGCTTTGCCTTACAGTGATGGCAAGAGTTTTGCCTTCCAGCCTCGCGAAACTACCAGCATAGATGCGGCAAGAATTTCCCGAGAGTTACTAATGGTATTCCAACATTTCGCGCCGCCCAACGAAAATTCCATTAAAGCATCTCAATAATATTCGCTTACATGATTCAAAGCCGAGTAAATATTAAATTAAAAATGTAGAATTTATTTTATTTATGCTGTTGAATATATTTGACAATATCTTATTTTACATATCTTTGATTTATTAAATTTCTTTTCTCAATAATAATATTTTTTGGTGATAAACATAAATATAATATAATAAAGTCGCTGAGACAAATGTTATTATTAAGGAACTTGCGATAATCATAATTTGTAAAACAGATTTTATGCAATTTTAAAAAATTATAAAAGTTGCACGCGAATTTTGATGTATTGCTGATAATATCGAATGAAAATCAAATGTTGAGACGCGTTGATGTGAAAGCGTTAGGTATCCGATAACGGTTAATCGAATATCTAGCGCACCGGAAATAGCAACGGAAGCGGAAATCTTAGATCAAGGAGCGGTTTACCTTGATGATGGGAGAGGATCGCTAACGGAAAGCGAGTGTCGCCTGATGCTATCTCTCTGCAACGTAATATGGAGATGTCTAAAGTGCTCAAGAGTTTGGTATCTGGAATGATGCAAACTGAAATTCAATATATCTCTTCTGAATCCTGTATTCTACTTCGGCTTTTCCATTCCATTTCGATTTTCGGTTATCTTTCAAAAAACAAAAATTTTGCGCTATAATTTTCGTATATTTAAAATTGCGCGAAATAGTTGCCAACAGTAAATTGCAATCACACGCAAGTTTAATTAATTTTTTTCAAATTTTATTGTCATTGATAATGTAATTGAATTTAAACTTTATTATACATATATAACTGCTAACAATTTTCGCAAAAATTGTCAAAATTATGATGCGACTAAAATATACCAGTATGCTAAATAAAAATACATTTAAGTTTGCATAAAAAGAGTCGATTGCTACATTTATATAATGTTTAAGTTTTGGCAAGAGTTTCCGTTAACTAATACGATACCAATCTGTGAGGCAAAGCATGATGTGGCCTTAATATCTTTCTCGAGATAACAAAGGGCGTCGTATGCATCAAGACTGCCTATCGTGACTTAATGAGAGCGAGCATTGAAATGCTTTTGTAATCGGATATACTAGCTGGCATCTTTTGTATACGTTTAACGTTGCAATAACATTTCTTTTTTGTACCGAGATATTCAACGAAGGAGAAAGAGATATAGAAGAGAAAAAGTGAGAGTGTGGATTTACCAAAAAAATTAGATTCAAGCAAGCAGAAAATATTATTAAAAAATTTCCGTTTGTTTTTATTACATCTGTCATTTTTAAGAGAAGCATTAATATCGATAATTGTATTTTTCTCAATTTATAATATAATGTTATTCTAACTTGTAAATATTAGAGCGATGAGAAGCAATGCTATCTGACTAATGATAACCTCTTGACTATTAATTAGTCGGACTATCCTTCAATTAACAGAGACTCAGATAGATGGTAAATTACGTACGACAGTATCCAATTGCTTGACAAATATTTGTCTGTCAACAGTCCTTGCTTTGATTTTGGTAAATCACATATATAAGTATTATAAATTACAGAGAATCGTCGCGTTTCCTTTCGCGTAATAACATATTTCCACGTAATAACATATTTCATAAAAATTTATTCGCTATAATACAATTTATCTCATATAGAGCAATACAGAGTTTAGAAAATAATCATGTCGACAGCTATGGTAATTTGCATGAGAGCAAACAAAGTCTGTGAAATCGATAATACGAGACGTTCGTGCCCCGATTTATTGAGCGATCTCGAAATGGCTCCCGCGGAAAAAAGTCAAGAGTGATAGCAGCTTATCAATATGGATGTGTTTAACTTGCTGCATAATGGACAAAGTTGGCATTCCTCTAACCGGATGGTATATAACGGAGTAATTATTACTCGGAACATTCGGACGGAAACTCGGTTAACTCGGATCTCCACTCGAGAAACTAATTGAAAGAATCCTTTCCTCTTCCATGCTCTCTCTGGGCTTCCTTCCTTCCTTCTTAACTATCCCCTAAAGTTTTTTCACTTCCGTTTTGATCCTTGCTAGGCGCGCATAAATTTGTCGGAATGATTTGCAAAAGATCTCATATTAAAAGTATCTTCTTTGACAAGTTTGGAGAACCGATATTTTCCCAATAAAAATTTCAATCTAATTTTGAAAAATTATAAATACATTTAACATTAAAAATTGAGAGAGAAGAAAATTCTAAGAAATTAGATATTTTATCAAAACCTTAATGTTTTTTAGCACAAGAAAATTTTTAAATTTTTATTTTTCTTTTTTACCTATTTTTTACAGAGTTTAAATATATCCTAATTGTGCATTCTCCTCGCAGAATGCATAATATGACATGCTCGAATATGCAAATCATATACTCGACGATTAAAGTTATAGCACGTAGATGTATAAGTGTTAGAATGATTTTTTATAGATATACACGCACGGCTATTGTGTATTATTTTGTGCATTCATTATTATTTTGTATTATTTTTCATTTTAGAAAACTTATAATGGGAAGAATATTTTCGAATAAAACTATAAACTGTTTAAAGATGTTTTGGCTGTACAATAATAACAAAAATTTGTCAAAATTTTTTAAAATATATATAGTTTTTATGTTTATACTGTTTGAAAAGTCACATAAATAAATCCGGATTATAAAAGAATTAAAGTATCACAAAATAATATGGTTTCTAACATCTTCGTAAAAAAAAATTGTTATTAATATTTTTCCTAATTTAGAGAATTGTGCTCAGGTTTTGCATAGACGTTCAGAAAAAATAATAGAACAGTCTTTATATAATAATAGAACGAAATTTTCATGTTTTTATCAATGTTTCGACATATGATACATACATTCTTAATCTTGAAATCTTAATATCCAAATTCTCTGGGAAGCTAGCAAAAATAATCCTCTATCTTGCAGTACGTGCTTAACATCACAATTTATGCCATGGAGAATTCGTAAAGACGTGCACTAAACTATATCTAAAAATGCAATTTTAAGAATCTGCAAGACTGCACATATTAAAATATTCCTTGTTCCGCCTTGCTACCTTTCTGCAGTAGGACTCATATTACTTACTGTTCCACAGGCATCGCTTGAATATTTTACTTAGTAGACGGGGCGGGATACATGTGTGCAGTCACGTGATATACATACTTCTGCGTATGCAGAACTTGGCAAGTCTTCCCTTGAAACTTGGGTAATCTTCGTCCGCGGCGGTTAGTGCCACCACACGCGCGGTCTTCCTCCAACTTGAAAATGAGTATTCTTCGGGAATTCACTTGGCGGACTCGGGATGGAAAAAGAGAAGCGCGAGATATGCATCGAAAATCCTCACCGATCCGATGTATACAAGCGTATACTTGAAAAGTGTATAATTTTAGGCGAAAAATTCCATTGTGCAAGATCTTCGCGATCTCTATGCAGGAATTGTGAAACTTTCCCGAGGATGACAAATGTCGAAACAATGCGAATTGATTAAAAACGTTCTATTGATTCGTAGATATTGTTATCTCTCTCTTTTTGTCAGAAAAGCCTTCCGGTAGACTAGACAAGTATGATGGATCTTCCTTTCAAGCATCGAAGTTCTCATTAAACACGGCCGTAAGGTGGACATTTTTCTTGTGCTTTAGACCGAACCATTATTTAGTTTTCATTAACGACGTAGCGACTTTCATAAATAATAATGAAAAAGTCCAGACGTTAAATCGATGCGAGAAGCACGCGCCGCTCGTTACGTGACTCCGATGTAACTAGGGCGAATTTCGTAAAGCATGTTCTACGAGATCTTATTAATTCTATAGTTCTGTATGCCGAGAACTATATTGCAGGCGAATCGGCTCCTTGTTGCTTTCAATATTCCCCAAGCACTTACTTTGCGACGCCAATTTTATGAAGCAGTTAGCGCCGCTAACAAGTTATCGAAGTGAGATTGAAGGAAGATACCCAACGGCCCGAATATACCGACGTGGATAGAAACTACGCTACAGTTTGATCAGCTTACTGAAACTCGCCCTTCGGCTATTTTGATTACACCAAGCTAGATTTCTATCGTACACACAAGACGCCTCGAAATACTGATTCCTTTTTACGATAGAATGGAGATGGAAAAAGAATTCACATTTTTTTTTTTTTTAATTTGATTTTTTTACATCACAAACATTCAACGTGCCAATGATAAGATTAGAAATCTATATTAAATCCATCTTGTTTCGTATCAGCTCTAATCTTTGATTAGAGTGCGAAATGTCAAATTTTTATTTATCAGAGATGCAATTACCGACAAGTGAATTACGAATGCAATCGAAAGGCCAACTGCAGCAAGAAATCTTGCGGGTTCGCAAAACCGTTAAAATGAAATGTGCGCAGAGTTGTAGCCGGCGGCACATTGCGAGTCAGCTGATAAAATTCTCGGTTATTTGGGAAAAGTTGGCCCGAGGCCCCGGTTTCGGTGGATTTTACAAATCGACCGAATGGACCGTCGCGGTTTCCGCAACAAGGGTGAGACGACCGATTTTACGTACAGCTGCAGAGTTTTATGTCCGAAAATCCGCGGGGATTTCCATTATAAAATACCGCTTTCCATGTAACGGATCTAAAGCAGACATGTTTACTTTATTCTCTGAAGAATAAATAAAATGAATACTTTAACCATTTTCTACATCGTTGACTCTTCCCCGGATATCGGGATAAAGACGCGTTCAGTTCGACAAGCGGTAGACAAACAGATTTTTTTATCTGCTTCTATAGTAGATGATCATAAAAATATAGTACAAGTGAGATACGGCTATTGAGTTCAGCCATCGAGTTCAGCCTCGTCTGAAAGATGAAAGTTATATATGTATGCTCCACTTTCACGGACACACTTATGACCCATATTCCTCTACAGTTTATGACGCAAGTTGTAAAAGCGTCTGTTGGGGAGCCCCTAAACTTGATAAGAACCTAAGTCACCGAAACGTCGAAATGTTATGTAAAAGTTTACTTTGATAAATCGGACGTGTGTATTACTGGTTACAGTGTGTCCTATTTTAAACAGAGCTCAGGAGGAAGAGACACTTCGAGACTGCTTCGAGAATACGTTTATTACGAGGTGACATTTCACACAGATTTTATTTTTGCTTTTATTTGATGCTAAATACGATTCCACGATCGCGCAAATTTCACTTATCCTCGTTTTCTAAAGTAACGGCTTTCTCCATTATAAATAATAGAAGAAAGGAAAGGATATACAACTTTGACACAGTCGTCGATAAAACGTCGGTCGGGGATAAAAGCGGCTAAGCAAGGCTAAGCATTTGTCGACGCGTGAAGTCGGGCCGTGGTCCTATCCGGAAAAACTTTCTAAAATATTGAGAGACTCCTGAGAGATTTCCAATGTTCAATGCGGATGCTGTACGATCTCCGCTTTTCCGTTTTTCCAGTTCTTTTCCCATCTTTACTATCTTACCGTAAAAAAAAATAGTTAGACTGTCGTATCTCAGTCTCTGTTTAACAGTACATATATAGGGCATTAAAATTGGATTAATCTTTTGAATACAGTTTAGAGAGGCGATAATCAAATTCTCTAAACGTGAAAAACAGAGAGGATTTATAATAAATTATTAATTTTGATATTGTGTTAAAGGGATATAAAATCAGATCTATTTAAACATAGGCAAAGAATCTATAAAGAAATACTTGTTAATGACATACATCGTGTAGATGGGATCGTACTATTTGTAGATTTACAAACCTATCACATATCTTAATTTGTCCAGGCACACACAATAATCTCTTATATTTATTTAACTTTGTCGTATTTTATATATGATTTTTCTTTGCACAAAGCTAACAAAATAATATTTGATACAGTTATTATTTTTTACGTCACTAAAGGAGAGATACTAAAATGTAAAGATTAGATATTATTATATTATTAGGTTTATTTATATATTTGCTAATAATGGTGTAAGTTTGATCAAGTCTTTGTCGGAATTTGCAACTTGTGCAAAGTGATCAAGAATCTACCTAGCACCAAATATTTTCAACAGGGACTCACAGCGAAACATGCTCTAGGCACTTTAACCGGATGCTTCTCCATGGTGCTCCAAAGAGCTTAGAGAGCACTTTCCGTGGATGTCGGAAAAACTTTTCTTATTATCGAACGTTTTATCGTTAATGCATCCTCTTCGCATAGCATTTGACCGTAAACTTAACGTATTTTCGTCGTTGACTTAAAACCTATTGAATTTTCTCCCGTTACGTCAGATTTTCATCAATAGTCAAGCGATACCGATAAAGTGAAAACGCGTGAAAAGGAAAATCTATTTTAAAGCATGTGAACACATAAACTATATATTTATTTTATTAAAGTTAGTTATTAACTATTTTTACAAAAAGATATTTTAATAATTAAAAAAAAATTTTACAAACTAATGCGGATCATATTCATTTATATCATTGCATAACATGGTTTAAAAAATATTTTATTCATTCATTTTCAAAGAACGATAGTAACAAGTACCTGAAACGAGTACCTTAAGCAAACTTTAATAAAGTGCTTTTAATTACTGAAATTATTATCAATCAGACAGATTGATAAATTTTCAAAGTTGATATAATCTTTCTGATTGATAAAGATTTCAAAATAAAGCTTGAAACATTCTATCCATCTAGTCCTTTGCATATTTATAGATAACTCTATTTTATATTCCAACATCGTTTTTCTTGTGCGATTTCTCATTACTTTGCCCAATATTATGACAGTGTTCTGACTGTCATAAGCAATTTGGAACGTGAGCAGGCTTCCTCAAGCAGAAGATCTGTAAATAATCTCGACCTATCTCGCGCGTCGATCCCGAATAAAGAGAAATAAGAGCACAAAATGCCTAATACGTGAGAGTTTTTAGTGAATCTGATGGCGAACTGTCCAGTTTGGGGAGGATATTTTATTCGACAGATATGGCTATATAGAGTATAGAGCCAAGAAGAACGGATCGGGGACGAGTGGTAAAACCGAACCATGAGCAAACAGTAATATGGACGGTTTTGCGCTAGGAGAAAACGGACGATTTTCTGCGACGGCGACTGTCGGTCGCCATCGAGGAAATTCAGAAAAATTTTTTTTCTCTTTTGTATGCGGTGGATAAAAATACGATGAACGTGCGATTTCGCTTTCGCCCTCGCCTTTGTAATAACCACTCCATATCCCTTCTATCCGCACATCGCCATCTTTAAAAAAAAAATTGCATTGAAAATAAATCGCTTACTATACGCAGAGTGTTCTATCGTACGTTAAATGAACTGATAAACTACTTTCCAAACTATATTGACTGACAAGCGAATATGTGATCCGCATTTCAATTGGGAAAATTTTTTTAAATTATTATGCTAATATTTTTTTATATTATATCTTAGAACTATTTAAAATTAATTTTAATAAAATAAATTTTTTCTTTATCTATAAACAACATGCATTGTTATATTATAGATAAGATTTATAATATAAATAAGCAGAGAGAGATAAAATATTTCATTAAACCCGTCTCACTGAACCTATATCAACTTGAAAAAGTTGTTGAAGCGTTAATGAATATATTTAAACTTTTTATAAATAAAAACTTTCTCATCTCCCCCTTTTTATTTTTCCTCACAAAGTTATATGTCTAACCGATGTGATAAAATAACCCAATGACCCAATGATCACGTGCGGCCAAAGTTAGTTGTCGGATTATGTTTAGTGTGTGTGGGATGCGTGTGATTAATCTGAAAATTTCTTCCCAACGATGAGTGCAACGCAAGAAGAAAAGGTAGCTGCGATATATCAATGTCGTACAACCACAAAGGCATCCACGAAATCCGGACAAGACTGTGTTTATACGAACGTTCCCTTTTGCCCGTGAGAGGCAAATTGCGGAATGTACGCCGCGCCCTGGTTCTCTTATTGCGTCGCGCGGAAAATACATGCACGTGCAAAAGCAAGTAGTTGCGTTTAAAGCAGTAATTCTCTCCTCCTCTTACTCTGTCTTTCTCTTTCAGGCTTTTTTAGGTCACAAATTCCTTTAAAATCTGCAATCAAATATTATAAATGTTAGAAAGTAAAAATAAGCATGTAAATTAGAATATATAATGTTTCTTAAATTTAATTATTTATTTAATTATTAATTTTTAATTTATAATTTAATTTATTAATTTTTGATAAAATATTGAGAACATATCTCAAATTTTTTTTGCTAAAAAAAAGACGGTAAAAATTGTACAACTGCGACAATTAAAAGAAAGATTTCTTTTATACTTTCGAACTATTCCATTTTTTAGGATAATTTTTCCTATTGATCTCTCACATAAATAGTTTAGAGAATGCAGGCATTTAAAAAACAAGTTGAATTTCATTTAAATAAACAATCGTACAATGAATACTAACTCGAACGTCCGTTAAACTTTTGAAAATGTTGGTTTGGTAAAGTAAGAGAACAATAACAATATTGTTTGCTTTTGATGCGCGAGGATCTAGTGCGTGCAATCTGCAGGCCTGGCATTGTCTCGTTAATTAAACGGATAAGCCGCGAGACGATGGCGACGACGGCAACTAACGGCGACGACGCGGACCATCGGGAGTTGACGTCGAGCGGAGGCGAATGCCGTACGCGACGTGTCGCATAAAGCGGCGGAAACGTTTGACAGGGTTGACGGACGTAGCCGCAGATAACAAAGTTGCGACGATGGTAGTATCGGCCGGCGGAGAGTGAAGAAGAGTAGACTTCAAAGTTGAAGAGAGGAATGAAATCAAATGGAAAAGAGAGAATAGCTATTCTATTTATACATTGCTATCCAAGATCCCCCGCCCCCATTCCTTATCACACAATGCATGCATATACTAACTATAAATATGCAGTGCATACATATACAGAGTGTTCCAGGTCAGGTCAATGAAATTTCGGGATCTTATAGGAAATTAAATTTGGAGCAAAAAGGTTCTTAAACATATATCCGGAAACGCTTCGTTAAAAAGTTAAAGTATAGCTAATAAACTTCGAAAACTCAGGTTTTTTGATGATTTTCAAAATTATCTTTAAAACCCTTCAATCATTTGGAAAAAGTAACGAAATAAATCTGATGGGTAATTAAATAACGAATTAAATTTTATCAATTTTATTTATAATTCTGATAAGGCGTTTAAAAGAAAATGAGCTAAAAACAACGAAAAAGAAACTTGAAAAAAGTTTCCACTTTTCAATGGTCTTTGTGTAAACACTACATTCGTAGTATAAACATTGTTAATAAAGATAAAAATGTTCTTATTAAATTTTAATCATAACTAATTACTTACAAGAAGTTTATTACCTATAATTTTTTAATGAAGCATTTCCGCACCTATATTTATAGGAACTTTTTTATTCCAAATTCAATTTCTTATAAGATCCTGAAGTTTCATTGATCTGATCTGGACACTCGATATAGCGTTATTGCCATTTAATCCGTGTGATAGTAAATTAAAGTGACGGTGATTCCGAATTAAACATAAAAAGAATTGTGAAAATATACAACAATGAATACAACGAATACAATACATTCGTACTTGTAAAAAAATACGCATGCTCAGATGAAAGGAACTGAGTATATTTTCCTCTATTGTAACTATCTTGTTCTTCTTCAAGGGATTCCCAATGCGATCGAATACACGGGATATACGCAGGATGGAAAAATAGATAGAACAAGGCTGATCCCGCGGGAGGGCGAACAATGCTGTCAAACCTCCGATCAATTTTTCACTCGCGTAATTCCTTCGTGTTCGTTCTGTACAATTTTCTCATATATTATTTGCCAAGTTGAGCCTACCAGCAGCAAAGGCGATCGAATCGGCTTTGAAATTCTTCCTCATTCAAACGTGTCCCTCGATCTTGTTTCTCGTCCTGTCATGCAGTAATCGACGACTATCATAATAAACGCAGTTCACAATAGAAATAAGAGATAATATAAAAAAATGAGGTAATGAATTAAAATAAATATTGAGCAATAGTGGGACGCTTTCGAATAGAATAGCGGTTCTGGATGTGAAGGGAAAGGATTGTCCGAGATACTAAGCATCTCTTTGACTAAAAAAAAAAAATTAATAATATTAATTAAACATACTTTTCTCTTGATAATAAATTCTCTCATTTTCTTCATAATAATTTCGCGAAAAAGATATTCTCCGAGTTAATCTAACCGAGGTGTACTAGTTTTATGAACACACGGCGTATTTAATTTACTGCAATACGTCGAGAGCACATTATCGCTCTTCCTGTAAAGTTAGTAACTACATTTTCTGCTCGTCCGCGATCCTTTGTTACTCCTCGCATACACCGGTCTTTCTTTTTGCCCTTTTAATGCAGATATGCGAGTATCGAGTACATGGCTTTGAGTACGATGCTGCAGGGCATCGCTAATAGATGCTAAATACGATTTTGCTGATAGGTACGAGCCGCCTTCGGAGGAACAGATTTTAGCCGGTGTAGAATATTAATTAACGTCGTGCAATTCTATTAAAATGGTGCACTGTCTAAAGGATATATCCATTAATCGTTAATAGCCTATTTAGCGCGATATGTGTGGGATTTATCCGAGCATTTTCACGCTCTTTGTCACGTTATAACCTTGCTAAGCGAATAAATATGTATATGCGTACGTAATAATCATGATTTGATAACAAAAAATGTTAAATGTTAATTAATTATGCACAGTGCTGCCCGTTGTAACGAAATTCATATATAATTATAATCCGACAATTTTTATAAAACTCGGTAGATAAAATATCATTATATAATATATTATATTTTTTTTTTCATGTGATAATGTTAACTTTTATAAAGACTTTTGAATAAATTTCTATGAATGATGTTTTAAAAGGCACATACATGTTATAGGCTCGTACATGTTATAATAATCAATAATCCGATGTCCGATTAAAATTGTACCGTTACTACTGATACTATTAGTAATGTTGGAAAATTTATGTTTTCTCGTTAAAAAATATGGCGGTTAAAATTTTTGTGTTAAATATTTAACATTGTGTTAATTGAAGTCAAATGTTAAATTATTAAAACAACTGAAAAAAGTGTATAACGCAATGTGCATGTATTTTTAATTTTATAGATATGTTCTATATTATTAGTGACAGGATTTATCTGTCAAAATTTGCACAAACATGTTGATTTTATTCTAGGAGTGAGAATAACTATAGACCGTCAACAACATTTCTCCAAGTTAATTTTATCATAAAAATATGTTGATTTTATATGTTGATTTTACATTATTTACATAAAATTTCTTTCAAATTATTATGAAGTTTGCATGTATTTTGTGTTGAAATATTAATATAATATTAATCATTTAACATATCCATAATATGTTAAATTATTCACACAAAAATTTATATGAATCGGTTGGGATATGCGATATATTAAATAATTAAATAATTTAAAATATATTAAATAATTTAACACAAATTTTCCAACTGTGTATTAAGGCAAATTTTTTACGCATAAAGATTTTTATATGTCTATTAATAGACATATGTATATTAATAGTCATTATATTCGATTAAAGAATGTCAAAATTCGATTAATTCGATAAATTTGCTCCGATCCTGATAAAATTTGAAAGCGTTTTTGAGTTCTGCACGGAAGGGTTGCCACATATTCTTGATGCAATTTCACCCCTAAATCGCTGCGTATACGAGGGAATGAGATAAAATATCTCAGGGGATTCTACAAAATGGCACGGAGATATAGTGACTTATCCGCTCGTTTTATTTTCTTTCAAAAGATCAACTCTTGAACGATTGCATTATTAACTCTCGCTAAACCTTACGATTTCTCTGATTAATTACGAGATTACGATTGATTATATAAAAACGAAACACACGGCTGTAATAAATCAGAAGGCTGAATGAATCGTGTGAACATAATCTTTCTCCATCTCTATCTATTCTCTTTTTTCCGTCTTCTCTTTCTCACACGTTATAGTCCTTAATGGGCAAAAACGAGGAAATGGCTTGAAAGCGGCCAATGGAATGACAGTTTAGGAGGGCTGACGCGATCTAGGGATCTGCCTGAGACATTTCTCTTCTGCACAAAAAAAAAAATCTGGGACGAAGACGACAGTGGAGCGCATTTAGAAATAAATGGCATTAATACAAATCCTTATGTCATATGGAAATTAAAAGGAATTAAAATTTAATTTATGCGTATGTGTAAAAATATACAGAAAATATTTTAATTTTGATATCCCATTATCCATTCTATAAATATGCCATTAATCCACAAAACCCCATAAGTGCAAATAAAATCCTCAATTTGAAAAAAAATAAATTTTGAAATTGTAGTAAAATTTTTTTTTTGCGCGAATCTAATATTATAATCATAAATTAATAATTTTATTTTTCAAAATTTTCGTGTTACGAAAAATAATGAATCTATCTTTCAAAACAGGACTGATTTATTCAAGCGGTTCTTTCTAACTTAGAAAATCCGAACCTTTTAAAATATAAATGTTTGAGCAAAAAATTAGATTCTTTCATAAATTCTGTCCTTTGCAAAGTCAGCAGGTATATTTCGTGCGAAATAAATTAAACGCATGCATATTCTTAGTATAAAGAAGACCTTTCTGCGATTTATATTCTTGTTTCTGCCATTTTTTAACCCTTTTCTTGTATAATATTGAAAAAAGGACCGTTTCTTCTTCCACATACACAAAGATATAGGATGTATGAGTGGGGAGAGATACGCGTCTTTATTCCATCTTCTCAACAATGTATGTCGAGTATGTGCAATCATCAGTTCATATACAGATACTGAGTAGTAATTTAGCAGTCTGCGAGTGAATCGCGACTACTAATCGAAATTCACTTGCCTTTGCACGCACTCATCAGCATGCACACCCACCTAATACATATTTTATGCACTGAACAGCGAGAATCTCTCTTATTTGATGAGAGTTGCCAGTGGCAAAAAATAGTAATTTTTATAAAGTTAATACGCGATTATATATTTATACATTTTTTTTATCCATATAATATAAAATAGAAAGATGCGTTTTATTACTGATATCTAGTTAGGCTAGCATTTTCTTCGAAATATTAAATATTTTATGTTGTCTAGTCTTGCTTTTAAAAACAGATACTATAATATAGGAGGTAATTAAATAAGAGAGTCTTCACTAGGAGGTAATTAAATAAGAGAGTCTTCACTAGTCATCTCTGCCGCATATACGTCCTAATTTTTTCTTTTATAACTTTTACTTCACGCATGATAAGATGATATAAAATATAAAATACTTCAAAAACTTTTTTTCTTAGCAATATTTGACAAAATGCTTCGTATATGATTTCTGCGTGAAAATAAAAGTTGAAGATTTTTCTTTTTATTAAAGGAGTAAATAAATTTCTACATGTTCAGCGCAGAGACAAGATTTATATCGTATATATTAGTAGATATTATTTAAATGGACCTTCTCTCTCGCTAACAGATGACAGCACCTTATAAGCCCAGAAACCACAAGAGAAAGCTCTAGTAAACTAAAATATATATACGATATATATATCCGATATATATAACCAATATTTTAAAAA
>JBCEZX010000106.1:10383474-10396367 GCA_039654345.1 Cataglyphis cursor
TCTTTTAAAAGGCAGATTCAATATTCTAGATAATATAACCAATATTTTAAAAAATCTAGTAAAACTTGAAAAAAATAATAAAGAGCCAGAAAATAAAAAATTGAATATATATATACATACATCTCTTCGTTTGCATTATTTATTAAATGCTTTTTAAATAAAAATAAAAATATAATAAAAATATTATGCATTAAAACAAATCAATCGATATTATTCTAAATTCGTCGAGAAAGTCAATACTTTCGCAATAATTTAAATTTTTCAATTTATTAATATTTATTAAAATTTACAACGTACCACTTGAAAAAACCAAGATCTCTTTTAAAAGGCAGATTCAATATTCTAGATAATATATATATAGAAATTACTGTGAAAAGGTAATTATATATTACAATTGTAATATATCAAAAGAATTTATACAAAATTACGTTTATTTACAACAATATTTATTTTTTTATAGATTCAAAGATTTTTTAATGTATATTCTTTGCAGATTTGTAAATTTTTGTGCAGATCATATAATTATCAAATAGATAATATAGTATAATATTTTTTCATTACTTCCGAGATAGGCCCACTCGAGTACAGTTGTATAAGAAAGATATAAAATATAATTTCTAATATATACATATAAATTAGAAGTTATATATATATATATACACACATATGCGTAAAATAATTTCAATGCTTTTTACAGTCTGAAATAATTTCTGTTGATCAAAAATCTAATTCATTTTTACATAAAATACGATTAAAAAGTTTAAAAGAATTTTTAAGAAAGCTTTATTTATTTTTGCTCCAATATAATAATATATTTAAAATAAAAATGTATTATAATATATGTGTATATTAGTTAACATACGTTATGCTATTTCAAAATTAATATAATCATAACATAATCAACATTTATATTTCTAAAAAAAATTTATCTTAATTGTTAATTTAAATTTTTAATATTGTCGAAAGCTATATATATTTAATTGAGATACAAGTATAGATTTATATATTTTGAAAGAGCGTTAAATCTTGAAATTTTAAAGACACATATTTACGGCTATATTCATTTAGATCTTGCGCAAAATATAATGAATTTGAATATAGCCGCAAATGTGTTTTTACAATTTCAAGTGAGGAACAAAACTTCCGTTATTTGCGGAAGAGAAAGAGATCTTTCAGATTAAGGGGTATAAAACTGGAGAAATAAATCTGCCTTGCAAAAGTTTTCCAAAAGTAAAACTTTGCTCGAAGACAAATCCAACTTTAAATTTGAAAATCTCCGCAAAACTGATAGGCAAATTTACACACACACACACACACGCACACACATATACACACACACATACATACGTATACACACACACACACACACACACACACATACGCACATATAGACATGCATATATGTATATACATACATGTATATACAAAAAGCCTTGCAATTGCAAGTAGAAATTAGACGCGTAAAGGTAGACGTGCGATAGGTCGCCCACACTCACCTCTCTCGGTTGCGCCGCAGGTAGATCCGCAGCCGGTCGAAGCGGACGAAGCAGCGGGGGTTGCACGGGACCGTCTATACGGGGCCGAAAGTAACCGAAAGCACGCGGGCAAGTCTTCCGTTGACGTGGACGGTTACTACGCACGCCTCCCCGGTCACCGCTTGGCCTACCTGCCTCTCTCTGCCAAGCGGGGAAAAGGAGAAAAGCGGAGAGAGATATATACAGGCGGGTGAACAGAAAGAGAGAAGGAGAGAGATAGAGATAGCGTTTACGTGCGATGCGGCGAGAGATCGAAGTCTCGTGGCAAACGTTCGTAGACTGAGTGAACCCTGAGTTCAGACTGAGCGGCGCTTAGGCGACATTAGCGCCGTGCAACGGGGGGCGAAGGAGTCACCATCGATCCGTCGAGGGTGGTATGGGAAAAGTTCCCCCCCTTCTCCCTAAAGGGTGGAGGGGGGTGGAGGACGCGTGGTGTGCAGCGGGACTCGGGTGCCCTCACCCTGGCGGAAAGACAAGGATAAAGGGAGATAGAGGCGAGAGGTTACGGTAAAAGACGCGTACCACCGTCTCATGATCTTTCTCTCTCTCTCTCTTTCTCTCTCTCTCTCTCTCTCTCTCTTTCTATCTCTATCTCTATCTCTTTCTCTCGATCGCGGTGGCGAGGATTCCAGAGAATCGCGACGAGAGCGTGGAAGAGGACGGCTAAAAGAGAGAGAGAGAGAGAGCGGAAACTAAGAACTCCCCTCTTTCATGCCGCTCTTTTACTCCCTCTCGCAATTCCAATCATTTTTCATCTCTCTGTTCCTCTCACGAATGTACCACGTTCTACCCTTCTCCTTCCTCTCACACCCCGCTCTTTTCCTCAACTTTCTCCTCTTCTCCCTCCTCTCGTGACTAGCTCTCTGCTCAATCTCCCTTGCTGCTCACCGCCACGCCTCTTTCCTCATCTTCGTATCTTCAATCCCCTTTTCCCGTCTCTTTCTCTCCGAATATACATCATACATACATATATATATATATATGTATGTGTGTGTGTGTGTGTGTGTGTGTGTGTGTGTGTGTGTGTGTGTTGTGTGTAAACAACATATGTAAAGTCATTACAGATGTTTTAAATTAATGCAGTATCGTTGATCCAAAATATTATCGACAAATTTATAAAATAGAGAAGCGAAAGAGAGAAAAAGAAAGACTTTATCGCGCAAAACTGAGCTTTATCTTGTCTGTCAATTCAGACATACCTCCAGATCAAAGCATGTTATGTCTGTTGACTGATGAAATTGCATTGGATTTAAACGTGCCCATATGACTCTGGTAGACAGATGTCAAGTGCATGTTACTGACCGCGAATATGACCAGATGCAAGACGAAGGTTCTTTGGGATCCTTCCGGTGTGACCGGAAATTGTATAATTTCCTCATATTTTGCGTTTATAATACAATAGTTTGCTTTACCGTGAATACCGATAACAGTGCCGTGGCAGTGCGCATATACGCATTTATAATATAGCTGTAAAATTTCTAGAGTGATTTATAATTTTACGAAATAACGTAAAGGGATGAAAAATTGTATATTTTCATGAAAATTTTATTTTTATTGTTGCAGATAATTACCATGATGATGTTACCATGAGATGTTTGGAAAGAGCTCTGGTATTACTTTTTCGAAGAACTCTTCAAACGAATATAATCTGATTTTAAAAAATAGCGATCGACTAGCGGTGAATAAACCAGATGATGCAATATTATGAAGAATTTTTACCTCTTCGCCAAAAAATATAAATTTTCATGTAAAAACAAGACGCGAATAAGTCCCTCGCACATCCTTCCTTTTTTCCGTATATTTTTTTCAAATTTTTTGATAATGTTTGGTATTTCACGGATTATCATTTGTCGATCTTACACGATTAACATGTGCGCTGTTTCATTATATTTCCTTCCATAAAATTAATAAAGTTGAAGAAATATTCATTTCATGTGTCACTTCTAAGCCTCTTATACTATTTGAATGCTGTATTACGAGATAAATCTGAGATAAATCCTCTAACTTCACGTGAACTTTTTTTTGATCACTTGGAATGTTTCACATATCGTTACGAAAATGAGGATGTGAATTATTAGTTTATTAGCATCCGACTTCTGTAAATATTTAAAATTGGAAAATTAAAATGGGAAAGTTAAAGATTTTATATTATCGACATCTATCCCGAAAGAATTGTGTATCAAAATTATGTGAGAAGCCCATGATATATTTAAAAACATTTAGATTTATAGAGAAAATTTCAACTATCATGTAATTACATTGCTTTTATATAAAAATATTACGCAAAGTAATGCCGGATATGTTTAAAAAAAATGTAACACTTGTCGAAAGGAAAAATATAAAATTCTGATTAAATTGATAGCTCAAACATCGCTATTTGATCGGTATTGTCAAAATATTATCGTGTCCGCCGATATAATTCTTTAATAATAAATATATATAAATAACGCGTATTATTTTGCGGTAAAAATTTGTTCTCCGAATTAATACAGCATTGGCGAGCGTGATGAATATTCGTAAGGTGATTAGAAGATTCGAGAAACTGTCGAAAATTTATTCGTCGAGAACTGTCACGTCAATCATTTCGATGATATTACCATTGTGAATTCGAACAAGGAGAAAGATTCGCCACAATTTATATTTTGCATATAGTTTCAAATAAATACGTGTAAAGAACACATAGAAATGAATTTTTACCAAGACTATATACTTATATTTTAGCAATATATAAATGTATTTTTTTATATAAAAGTAGAAAAAGTAAAATTGATATTTTCATGTTTTACTAGGTTTATATATTGAAATTGTTGCTTTGGGTTTTGGAATGAAAAAAAACACACTTATTTCATTGCTTTTTCGATAGATTGCAACATACATGCTGCTGGTAAATGTGAATAATTTATACATTCTACGTTCTCTTAATTATATCGTATTAATACAATTACATATGCATTAATTATTTCTATTGGTAAACAAAAATGTTGCAAAGTTTATATTGATATTAAATATAATGTTAAGCTAAACGCGCTCTTAAAAAAATCAAATATACATTATTTAGTAAAGAGTAAGTAAGGTCAATATATACCTATATTAGAGCCACATAAAAAATTTATGATTAGTATACGCCACTCCGTAAAGTAAATATTACACTTAATGTAGCACTTGATAAAATTTAAATTAATTACGATATTTCTCTGGTGCAAAAAATCCTAATTAATTTCAATTTGTTAATTCAATTGTATCTACCAGGTACTTTGTAATAAACAGGACTCGGACAATCATCATTGCTTATGCCTGAAGAATAAGACATCATTGTTCATATATTTAAAGTTTAAAGCACCACTCTCTGCACATTTATTTCCAATCAATGTGCTGTTAGATTAAAAATAAACAATGCCTACAGCATTCTATTTATCGCTCAGCAATCATTTTAACAGTCTCGGGCATAAGCAATAGTAACATTCAAGTCCAGCTATAATAAGATTACATTATCCACTTTATAATGATATACGTGGCTTTACAAGAGAAATGCTTCATCGCTGAATTCTATTTGGCATACTTTTTGTGATCGACATAATTACTGCATAGTTTTCTAATAATCAATGAGGAATGTCAGTGACACATATTACGTATGCATATGTATATATTTTGTGCGCATTTTAACGTATCGGTAACACACTAACTATTTTTCGAATCTTTAAAAATACAATCAAGAATTTATCGATTTTAAGAAAGTTGATGAAAAAAATGTGTTGATGAAAAAAATAAGTATTTCCTAACATTTTTCTTTCAAACCGTCTTATGTATGGAATATCACAGCGTACTTTTATTCGATTTCGTTATTATAAAAGTTGCTTACAATATACTAAGCCAATGAAAAATATTCGTACACACACATACACACACACACACACGCGCGCACACACACACACATACACACATATATACACATATAAAATATAAAACTGACCTCAAAAATAATATCAACATTATACATCTTTTTCGAAGAAAGAGTACAGTACTTCCAAACGAGTATAATGTCAAAGCTTTTTCTACTACTCTTTTCTCTATCTCGAATGCCAATACATATTCGTTAATATCAAACTACGTTCATCATCGTTCAAGTGCAAAAAAAGCTTTATTTTTAAATAATTTTTTTATTATATAATTTAATGTTTCCACAATTTCAAATAATTTATCCAATTAAAGTAGCAAACTCAATCTATATGCCTACTTTTTTTAACAAAATATTGAAGATACAAAATAAAATGAAAAAATATAACAAATCAATTGATGCAATAAAATTTTATATCACGCTTGTTTGTGACTATTTTCGCAGAAATCTCGGCTACAAATTGTAATTTTGATACCAAAACAAACTGTCATATTATTCTTAACTAATAAAAATTTTGAGAAAAGAAAAGATCTTTATATTTCATAATATGATAAAATTATAATAACCAAAAATAAAATTTTTTTTATATCCCAAATCATTGTAAAACATTAAAGCATATTTCCTTACGTTTCCGCTCATAATAAAATCTCACAATTTCTTTCGCTGATTTTTATAATCGGACACTTTGATTTTCTCCAACATAAGAGATCTACATCTCATTCCGTAATTAAGAAAACAGCAATTTTAATTAACGGATTCATTCTCGATGTATTTTCAAAGATTTTACTTTTTAAATCCCAAGAAAATCAGTGGAAAGAATCGTATTTTAAATAGTTTATCTTTTTTGCTCTAAGTAACTTAAAATTTATTTATAATAATTGAGATATAATATATCATAAAATTTTCATAAAATTTTAATTAATTTTAGATTAAATCCACATTTTGGTTACTCTCTGAATTTCTACTGTTTATTATTTCTCTAGCTCTACTTTTCTATTGTTTTATATTTGCAGGATCATCTGCACGGAGTGAGAAGTTCAAAAAATAATAAACAGATAATAGAGAAGATCTAGATTACTTAATGAACAATAAACAATCGCTTGATAAACAAAAAATTTGGGTTCGATCTAATTATTCCCGATCTAATTGTCCCATAAGTAAAAGATATCTAAAGGAATATATTGAAAGGAAACATTAAAATCTACAAAAGATTATAGTATTCTACATCTTAATAAGGACGGAAATCTAAGAACAATAGAAAATCAAAGAGCAATTAATTAATATAACAAAAACTCGATTGCAATTCCAATCATATTCGTCGTGAAAAAAAATTTTGCTCTCTAGTTCTAAAGATTTATATGATATAGTCGTCTACCCATACAGCAATAAAAATCTGCGTGATAAAGCTATTAAAATTATCTTGTTAAAAACATATCATTTTCTTACGAATATATTACTAGTTTATTATAATAAATATATCTCTGAAGTATATTCTGATACACGAGATGTTCAGAAGGTATCTTAATATATTTTAAGAGGATATCTAAAAATAAGAAATGTGTAAAAATAATGAAGAGAAAATCCCGTGCAACTTCACGTGAATATTTTAAATGTTATAGTAAAAAAAATATATATATATACATCATTATATAATATACATAATACGGCAGTGATTACATTAGCATATTTTAAAAATATATTCTAGATATTTTATGCTTTCTTTTTCTCTCTCTCTCTTTCTAAAAAATATTACAATTTTCCAAAATATGTCAATGCAAAACCCAGCAGATTTTTTTCTTTTACTGTGTGGGTAGCCAGCGAAATACAGATCGCTGTTGAATTTCTATTTCAAAAATACGGGTAAACAGATATGTATCAAATCTTTATAAAATATTCTAAACATGTGATCTATAAATTATTGATTAAATGAAAATAAAAAATAATATTTTATACATTCTTATAATGTCGTCTAGAAGTTGTTACAAGAATCAATAAGAGATTTAAATATATCATACTTTTTTCATTTACATTTTTCAAAGAAAGAAAAAATCATATATACATAATATTGTGATATAATATAATAAATAGACAATTGTAATTTCATATTTAATTTTTGTTTATCTTGCAATTACTTGTAATATCTTGTTTATATCATTTCTTGTAATATCTTTTCATTTAAAAAAAATTTTTTTTTTTAATATTTAACATTAACCTATTGCCACTACATCAAAGACACTAAAAAATATAAAATGTAGCACGATTCACATATTTTTATTAAAATAATTATAAAGTTTTAAATAACGATCATTGGCGTAGGATCGGAGGAAAGATTAATAACACAGTTCAATAAAAAAAAAAATATGAAGAAAAAAACATAAGATTGAAAAGATATATGCTTGTCTTTTTTTACTATTATTTAACATTCCTCATTGATATGAACAATCGGTAAAAAAAAAAGTATTTGCACATTCCATATTTCTCGGATAATGTAATACAAAATAAATGCTATTTTATTACATATATTTAGATAAAAATTGTAAATATATATATATAAAGCAATAGAAAAATTAAGATAGATTTATCAAAAATAGTTTACAAGATATAATTTATCTTGGCACATTTTAAGATATGAAATATGAAATAACTCATAAAATATTCTACAAATGTCTATAAATGTTAATAAAACAATATAAACAGAATATTTTTAACGATATTTAATAATATATATTTTCTACATCAGTATAAAAGAGCATTTTTTAATAATATTTCTCATTTTGTTTCTAATGTTAGTCCAAGAAAACGAAGTGTGCAAATATTCCTTTCATCCACTGTATAACAAAATTATGATACAAAACATGGTGGTTGTGTCATTGAATTAAAACTATAATAATAGTATAGATGCGCTAACTACATGCTAGACTCCTTGGTAGTAATAATCTCGTTGGTATTATCAACTCGAATCAAATTAGATGAATTTAATACAAGAGTTCTACTGAGAGTAGCAACTCGTTCTACTACGCACGAAGCGGAAAGGCGTGCTTCGGCATCGTGATCCCAACATTCTTCCATTGTATCACAAATTGATAAAAGTCCCTGAAATAATACATATTTCAGTTATAGCTATGTACATCTTTTTTCAACTCGTTTTTTTCTTTTTTAAAATTATCCTCTATCAAGAAAAGTTTTTCATCACTTACTACTTTTATAAATGTTTTTAAAAAAACGCGAGCTTTTATGAAATATCTAAAAAATCAACTCGAAAATATTTCGCAAATTCTTCTTGATACAATTTAATCTAAAAGTTTCATATACTACTATATATCATCCCATGTTATTATATAATTTTTGTGCCTTTCTCTGCTTCAAAAAGATTTTGTTGCATAGAATGGCTTCTAATGTACATAATATCTATATGTATTAATATAGAATTTATTTGTTATCTGTTAATGTTAAATAATAAAAAGAATTAAAAAATAGATATACTATAAAAAGATATATTTTTATCAAATATTTTTTAAAAATATCAAATATTAAAAATAAAAATATCAAATATTTTTTAAAAATAAATTTTAAAATTAGACACATTTGTCTTTTCTTTACATATTTTTACTTACTGGATGTTTACGCCAAGTTTCTAAAATGAGCGGTCTCTCTTTTTTATGAACAACGCTTTCTTGCATATCTTCTAAAGTAGGATGAAGGCCGACTTCATCCTCAAATGGTAGTCGATATTCTCCTATTGGTCCCTAATATATTGGAGTAAAAACAATTAGCGATTTTTGAAATATAATTAATTTATATTTTGCAATTTATTATAATAAGTTTATGAAATGAACACACACACATTTATATATAAGATAATATATACAATATAATTCATGTACTAAAGATTTTTAGTACATGTTTATTTTTGTGTGTGATTACAATGATACAGATGAGACAAGTAAAAATATTATAATTTTATTATTATTTTAATATCGTGTATTTTTATTAAATAACTACAATAAATTTCAAAGTATAACATGTTTTGCAATTAATTACCTATAAAATCTCTTATAATAGATAATTTGGATATAATAAATCCGCAGAACTTGAATAGATTCAATTTTTTAAATCAATATTAAAATATGGATTAAATAAATACTCGAAAAATAATCGAACACACATTGTGTGTATAATATATATACGTACATCTGTGTATAATATATATAATATATATACATACATCTTGTACAGTACATCTCGAAGCTAATTCCCATAGCACTAGTCCACAAGCATACATATCGATCCGTAAAAATGAATCTCTAGTAAAATTTATTGCCCCTTCTAAAACCTCTGGTGCCATGTATCTTCGTGTCCCAACCTGTGAAAAACAAAAAAATTGTTGTTCTCTTTTTTTAAAAGAAATATGCCGATATATGTACATTACCTGTCCATGTGTATCACCACAAGGTTTTCCTGGATGAAAAATAAGTGCCAAGCCAAAATCTGCTATACAGGCACTCATATCAGCCTTTAGCAAAACATTTTTTGACTTAAAATCCCTATGAGCTACAGCTGGTTTATAACCATCCGCTTTATTAGCCGGGATTTCTTCGTGTAAATGCATTAAACCTCTAATAATAATAATAATAATAATAAGCATTTTTATTAAGATTTGAATAAAAAATTGTAGTTTAAATATAAAAGTATTGTTACATTCATATACATAACTTTGTTTCCAACAAATTATTTTATTACTATTATAAATTATAACTATACCTTGCCATAGATTCTGCAATTCTACACATCTCAGGCCATGTTACAACATTTGCTTTCAGGTAATCGCACAATGAACCTTTCTCATGATATGCTGTGATTAACCAAAACTCAGCTTGTAAATTGTCTCCACGTTTCTCGACGCCTATAAAATGTAGTATGTCCTCGTGATCCATATGTGCAAGCTTAAAAATCTCTTGTTCAGTTTGCCAGGACTGCTTGTCTTGAATGGGAAAAACTTTAACTGCCACAATCTCATTTTTCAATTGGGCTTTCCAAACTGCTCCAAAACGACCTCGAGCTTTAATCTCAAGAAGTTGTATCGGACGTAAACCTAAATTAGGTGACGGCTGTGGTAATGGAAGTGGTTCCAATGTTGGTACCTAAAAAAGATTTATATTAATCTTATAAGCTGAAAATTTGCAATTTACTATTACTAGTTTTATAATAATCTCAAGATAGACAACCTCATTAAAATACGTCAGTCTTCGACGACGACAGAACCACCACAAAGAAAGCGAACCAAATGTAAGAAGCATAGGGATTAATATCAATAATGTAAGTATTATTGCTTGCTTCTCTGTATTGGACATAGAATCAGACTCTAAAAATTAATTATTATTAAGTAGTATTATAAAAATATTGCAAGACAAATTAATTACCTTCAAGCAAAGATAATTAAACACTGGATAACAAATGATTAAATACCATTAATAACAGATGGTTGTGTAGGTTTAGAAGATGGAGTCGGATGTGGATTCCAAGAAAAGTTTTGGTTACACATATCACCATCGCAACAACAAAAAAATAAATCTTTTTTTCTTTCTGGATTATCCTCTATACATTGCGACTTATCGTAACAATCATTGCTATCCAAAAAGCAGCCCTGAAAATTTGACACATATAAATTATGTAAATAATACAATTCAACAATGGAGGAAACCAAAATACATAACTATCAATTTCACAAAAATAAAAAAAGGCAATGACTTTCTCTTTTTTTCTAAAAAAGAAGATATAACAATACTACAATTCTTTAACTAAGTTCGAATATATATATGTTCTATAAATATAGTATCTCTCATTATAGGTGGTTTATCTTTTAAAGATCTACCTCATCAAAATGATTTAACATTAACATTATTACATAGACATTACTTTGTTCTGCCAAGCAAAATGAAACAACTTGTTTATTTATCAAATAATACAATTTAAAGAGCACTATTCATAAAAAAATTCACAAAAATCTCAGTTTCTAGTATTTCTCAATTAAAACTGCATTTTATTTAAGTTAAAATTAACATTTGATATTGCCAAATGTAACTTAAAAAGAAATACAATATTGTTATCAGTGCATATAATACATAGATATTTTATTCTATTTGTGGTACAATCTCTTAAATTTGATCTGCTATATCCTAGATACTCTCTTATATAAGTTATTAATATAAACTATTAATATAAACTACCTATATATAATAAATTATTAATTAAAACTAACCTTCAATTTAATTACTGTTTTTTTAGTAATATTGTCGACTGACCACAGTACGTAACAATGATTACGCTTGTCTGGATCATGCACAACACATTCTTCTCTCTCTTCTGTGCAGTTTTGATGGGATTCTGCACACAATGTTTCATTATAAAATTCACAATAGGCTGAACCTTTAATATCTTTCCCAAATATAGTTCCTAGAATTGATTAAAATTTTATAATCTTTACATTTTACACAAAATATGATAAATTAAATTATTATACTGTATGTTTTTTTCTGATGTGTTACATATAAAACATCAAGTATAATCATAACCAAGTCTTTTAGATTTGTTTTAACAAGACAATTTTTAAAAATTGTTAATAACTGTTTTAACCATTTTTGATACTAATATATTCTGATAAAATGTTTTAAGACTAATTGTTAATTTAACAAGTAATTCACAATTTTTAGCAATTATTAATTTAACAGTTTTTAATTAAATTTATTTAATCAATAAAATTATTCATTGAAAAAATGTTAAAGAATAAAATTCTTATATATTTATATTATACTTAAGTTTTAGCTTTAATTTGTAATAAAAGAAATAATTATCTCTTAATAATAGCATTTTTTCATTTGCAATTTGATATATAATTGAGAAAGATACATGTGTCACATTAATGTAATGCAAAACAAGTGTATTTTTCTTAAGCAAGTCTCTAATATTTGTAAAAATTTTCCCTTTGAAAGATATCACAGAATTTATAAATTATAGATTATTGAAAATGTAAAAATTCAACAAGTGGATCTATATTCAAAATAATTTATAGTTTTATTGAATAAAATTAAAATTACTTGAGAAAAAAACATATAACAAATATAATAGCCTTGTTTTTTAATTAGTTTCTTATATATAATCTTTATTCAAAATATAATTTTACAATTTATTGAAACATTAAAACTAGAATTTTAAAAAGTAAGAAAAATAATCATCCACTAAATTTTCAAGAGTCAAATTCATCACAAATTGATCAAAAAAATTCATCAAATTGATCAAAAAAATTCATAGTCAATAAATAACAACATTATATACAAATAAAATATGTATATAAAATTCACAATTGAAAAAAAATGCATTACATTTGTGCATTGTTAAAAAGTATAGTGCTAATGTGCTATAAAATTTTAATGTCTTTTTATTATACATGCATGTAAATTATATAT
>JBCEZX010000113.1:80462-101428 GCA_039654345.1 Cataglyphis cursor
CAACTGGTATTACACCAATGGAAAGATGGAATGGTACTACACCAAACTTAAAGAATATGGCTATATTTGGATCCAGGGTTTATGCACATATCCCAAAGGAATTAAGAAGGAAGCTGGATATTAAAGCTAAGGAATTAAGGTTCATGTGCTTTGCTGATGATGCAAAAGGTTTTCGTTTACTGGACCCAACTACAGATAAAATAATAACCAGTAGAGATGTCAAGTTTATAAATGAGTATGATTGCATTCAGCATAAAATCACAAGGGATTTTAACACAAGTCTTCTTGAAAATCAATTGGAGACTGAAGTTATATTACCAGACACAATTGAAGAAGAACTACAGGCAACGCGTCAATCCGACGATGATGAAATAAATTTTTCAGACAGAGAAATTTCAAATGATACACCTGCAAAGAGAGGTGCAGGCCGTCCAAAGATTATCAGGACAGGATCCAGAGGCCGACCAAAGAAAGATTATCATATGTCAGTAACAACGGCGGATCAAGAAGCTGGTATGTTTGCAGAAATTTCAGTAAGAGAAGCTATCTCGGGACCAGCGATGGATGAATGGTATATCGCCATGGCAATAGAATTAAGATCCATTCTAAAGAACAATGTATGGAAATTAGTTAATCGGCCAAATGATAAAAATGTTATTGGAAGTCGTATGGTTTTGACAAACAAATATCAATCCGATGGATGTTTACAAAAACGAAAAGCAAGAATAGTAGCTCGCGGATTCAATCAAAGACCAGGATTGGATTTTGATGAGACCTTTGCCCCTGTTGCTAGGTTGAGCTCGATTCGATTAATAATTGCAATCGCAGCACATTACAAGATGCACGTCCATCATTGTGATATTACGACGGCATACTTAAACAGCCCTATCAAAGAAGAAGTTTATATGGAAATTCCGGAGCAACTGGACGAGATTCTAGAAAAATTGATAAGTATTGAAAGTAATAAAAGTGATATTAAATTTAAAGCTGTTGAAATGTTAAAAGATTTAAGAACAGGAAATAAAGTATGCAAATTACAAAGGGCTTTATATGGATTAAAACAAGCCAGTCGTGAATGGCATACAATATTTGATGCGGAATTAAGAAAATTTGGTACAACGGCGTCGAATGCAGATCCATGTGTATACTACAAAGGTCAAGGGAAAGCTATTTTTTTTATAGCAATATATGTTGATGACATAATAATAGCATCGGTGGATCTAAATGAAATACAGAGATTCAAGGATCATCTACGTCAAGTATTTGAGATTAAGAATTTAGGTGAAATCAAACATTGTCTCGGCATCGAGTTTTCAAGAAAAGACGATAGTATTATCATGAGTCAGAAAGGTTATATCAAAAATCTACTCAAAAGATTCAGCATGACTGATGCTAAATCTATTAAGACCCCAATGGAATCAAATCAAAAATTAAGAAGATTGGATGAATATCAAGAGAATAGAGACAACGTGCCATATCGAGAATTAATCGGATGTCTGATGTATCTGGCTGTAACTACTCGCCCGGATATTGCTTATGCAATAAGTTCTCTAAGTCAGTTCAATAATAAATATGGATCAGAACATTGGACAGCAGCAAAACGCGTCCTTCGCTACCTTAAAGGGAGCATCAATATGTCTCTTGTATACAGACCAAGTCAAGAAAATCTTAAAGGTTATGTGGATGCGGATTGGGGAAGCTGCATAAATGATAGACATTCATATACAGGTTTTGTTTTCTTTTTCAAGTCAAGCTCCTATCACATGGGAATCTAGAAAGCAAAGAACAGTTGCACTATCCTCAACAGAAGCTGAATATATGGGATTAACGGAGGCCACTAAAGAGGCTATATATTTAAGAAAGTTCTTTCTTGAGCTTGGATTGAAGAAACTCTCGGACACGATAATTTTCAATGATAGTGCAAGTGCCCAAAAGCTTGCAAAGAATCCTATATTTCACGGGAGAACGAAGCATATTGATATTAGACATCATTTTGTGCGAGAAGCCTTAAAAGACAATTTAATAAGTTTAGAGATTTATGTACAGAAGACATGATTGCGGATGTTTTTACTAAAGCTTTGACTGCAAGCAAGCATCTTAAATGTACTGAGTCATTAATTGTACCTTTATAAATTTTTTTTAATTTTTAAGGGGAAGTGTTAGAGATATAGTAAAAATTAAGTTTTTTTTTTTTATGGTTTCACAGATGGCGTTTATTTTAGTTACTAGATCGCGGCGTTATATATATATTGGTTATATTCCTTTTGTTCCTTCTTCGTCTGCGAACGTTGTAAGCGTGTCGTAGTTCTTGCGTATAGTATTACAATAAAAATAAGAGATCGTATTCAAAGAACTAAGTTTATAGTTATTTTCTTTTTATATAATAAAGAATCTTTGTTTATATCTCAAACATTTGTGATTTCTCGGCTTTGTAATTTCCAGAAAGAGAAATATATAGTTCCAGAAACGATTTTGTTCTAATACGAACTATCGCCATCGCCAAGTATAGAGCGCAGGCCTTATCAAGGCGCGCGAGGACCTGCGCACAACGCCAAGATCCACGCGCTAAGCACGTACCGTGCGCACGGTGTCAATCACGCGCTAAGCACGTGCATACCGGCTCAGGTTAGGTAGTCAAATACCTAGCTGCGAGGCGGCGATTTGAGTAAGTCGCAAACTTGCTATCAGGAAACATTGAGATCAGTATATAAGGCAGCGAGACGGCCTGATAAATTAGTCTGCTCACAGTTTCGAGCGCGTCAACATTAAATACGTGAGTACGACTATTTTGATATCTGCTTGAAGCAGGTTTATTATTGCTGTTAAACAGCAACAAATTAAATAAGCTTACGCAACCGTCGCCGCCCCGCATACCAGGGACAGAGTTACGGCGCAAAGCGGACGAGGACCACACTGACGTCCTACGAATTATTGAACTCAACGAAAGGAGGGTACACAGGACTACTTTCCATGGAAGCTGCAGCCGCTATCGCTCTTTCCTGCACGCTGTACCTGGCCTCCGAGGAATCTGCTGGCCACTTGGCCTACTGGACATCAGATTAAGGCGTTACACTTCGCCATCCTATTCGTGCAAACGCGCCTTTCATCTCTGGCGCTCACTCCTTCTAGGAGTGATATACGGAAGGACCGTTGTCAGGAGCAGGCGACACAAATGGATACGCCTGCGTACGGATACATCGAGGCACGCAACATCATGCTTCAAAGGGATTAGAGCAAGCTACTCAATCCTCCGACTGGGAGAAAATCATGAGGACTGCTGCCACTCAGACGGAGACACCATCCAAACCTCCGAAAACAGCAAGGCATAAACGCAAACCAACCAAGGCGACTAAGTTTACACTACAGTGGACACACACGACGCCGAGTATCTCGTAGCGAGAATCGGCCTGCCATTAGAGTAGTCGCCAGGAGTGGCGCAATCTCGTGGCGAGAATCGGCCCTTCTCAGGGCCACACAAATTTTATACTTGTATTCTGTAATATGAGAATATATTTATTGTTAACGTAGAAATCGTCATTTGACTTCCTTCTATCGAACACATCGACTATCCAAGCAACCTCTATATTGGTGATCCCCTACAAGGAAGGATGCCAAGAACGAGAGATAGCACGATCTTAGTCAAAGACGAGTGACCTCCATTTGGACATGTAACAATTGGAAACCGCTCGATTGGACACACATTATTGGACACGTTTTATTGGACACTGCTCGATTGGACACAGTTCAATTGGATACCGCACGATTAGACACGCACATTGCCCGTTTGGACACGACACGATCGGACACTACACAATTGGATACCGCACGATTGGATATCGCACGATTGGACACCCCATGATTGGACACGACATGACTGGACACCGCACAATTGAACAAAGTTGTAAACCCATGTAGAATCTCATTTCGTATTGAAAAGTATATGCCTAGAGGCAGTACATTCCGCCCCCCCCTCACCTAGGGGGGGGGCTCCATTACCATTAAAATTAGATTTGCCTTGAACCTCGCTTTACGTGGAAAATTGTAAATTCATGAAATCTCACTTCGCGTGGAAAGTTGTAAAATCTATGTTAAAACTTCATTTCCTAACCTAAAGGCAACCTGCAATGTTCAATCGTGCGGTGTTCAATCGTATAGTGTCCAATCGTGCGGTGTTTAATCGTGCGGTGTCCAATTGAGCGGTGTTCAATCGAGCAGTGTCCAATAAAACGTATCCAATAATGCGTGTCCAATCGTTACGTGTCCAAATGGGATACGCCCACATAGGAAGATACAATTCACTTAGGCCGGTATTCATAGTCAGTTCTTATTTCAAGACCGTCTTAAGTAATGTCTTAAGATGCTAATACGACTCTGTGATTGGTTTAGGACATTTTAAGATTGTGCTTAAGACGGTTTTAAATATAAGAACAGACTATGCATACCGACCTTAATTTTATTTTTTTATGTGTTGATCAATTTTACAGTATTGCTATTTAAAATTATGTTCAAGTACCTTATTATGAGAAAAATTAGTATTAGGTAACAATACGCGACAAAATTTTATATTCAATTATAAAAAAAAATATTGATATATACAGGGTGTCCCATAATTTGCGGATCACCTCTCATGTGCATATAAAGCATGTTGAAAACTGAATAAAAAAATTCTCCACCGTTTTGCGATTTTCACGACAATTACTAAGAAATTAATTAAATAAGATAGGCCAATCCACGCTTTGTACAAGCGTGCAACGAGAAGAGACGTCTTATTGTAATGCGATACTAGGCGCGCGGCGAAACAGTGAGAGGAATGCTCTATACGCTCGTACGTAGCCTTCGTAGAGTGTCCCTCCCATCTTTTCGCCGTGCGCTTAGTATCACGTTACAATAGGATGTCTTTTCTCGTCGTGGGCTTGTACAAGGCGCGGATTGGCCTATCTTTTTAAATTAATTTCTTATTAATTGTCGTGAAAATCGCAAAACGGTAGAGGACTTCCTCATCCAGTTTAACATGCTTTATATGCACACGGGAGGTGATCCGCAAATTATGGGACACCCTGTATATATGGCATAAAAAACTTTCAAAAATAGTCAAGAAATCGCTTAAAATAAATATTGGTCTTGATGTTTGTTCATATCAAAAGTGAATGGAAATATGTCTAAATGCTATAGGCAGTTTCTTTATATACTTTATTCTTAATTATATATTTAATATTTCATATTTTATATTCTATATTTTAATTTTATATTTTAATTGTCTCGGAAACATTTTTTTGCAATTTAACAAAAATTTTAATTTGAATCGTGGTTCAATACTATATTTTTCTTGTGATGAGATATGCAAACTTTATACAATAAAAATATCTTTAAATAACTTTATACAATAAAAAATAACTTTATACAATAAAAATAGTTTTGCGCTAAGAGTTTAGAATTGATTGAATTGAGCTGCCAGTCTATGTATTTATGATCATAGATTATTTTATTTTAATATATATGAAGTCATTGTTTGTAATCCCTTTAACACTAACGGTCTCATTCTTATTATGATTACTATCTTGAGCATGAGAATTTTATTTCTATTTTTGAGATATATTATATGTTTACATATATAAGGAATCTTATAATCTCCATACAATACTTTATTAGTGTGTTCTAGAGGTAAAATAAAGTCAAAAATTGTAATACAAAAATTTTGAGATTTCAATAGTTTTTGAATTAGTTTTTGAGTAAGCAATCCAAATTTGCAAATGATATCGCATGATACTTGCGCGCTTAAGAAGGAACCTAAAAAAAGACTATTTTTAAGAATTTTTCCTGGTAAATAATTGATTTTTTCAAATCACTTTATTAGCATCACGAAGTACAGAATTTAAATTACATTTTGTGAAATTTTTGTTAAAAAATATTAATATTTTTAACTATAATAGCCAATAGTGTGAGTCGCTTTAAAAAAACGAACGCACGCGTAGTGAGCCAATGGAATTTCTGAAGCAAAAAAACCAAACATTTTCCTAAAGAATGATATAATAGCTTCAGTTGCGCGTGGATTTAAATAAAAAATCATTTGTTACAAAATAGCAGACTTTTGAAGAAGAAAGTTCCAAAATTATGAGACATTAATTTCTGTTTTTTAATATTACAAAAAAAAAAAACAAATTATTCAATCAAAAATTTCATACATGCAACTAAAACCATTGTCTTATATTTTAAGAAAATGTTTAATTTTTTTGTTTCAAAGCTTTCGTTGCCCCGCTCTGAATGAGCCCTTTTTTAAAACTATTCACAATATAGGCTATTGTAGTTATAAACATTAATATTTTTTAACGAAAATTTCATAAAAAATAGTTCAAATTGTACTTTATGATGTTAACATAACTTAAAAAAAAATGATTTATAAAAAAAATCATTAAAAATAGCTCTTTCTTTTAATTGGTTTCTCTCCTTAACTTCGTAACTATACTTATGCACGTATCGATCTGTCATCAGTTATTGATATTTTTAAGTCAGGTGACATTAATTTTTATTGCACAGTTTATTTTATTTTGTTGTTTTCTTTGTACATGTGTATTATCTCTTACGAAAAATATTTAATTATTAGATAATTTGATTGAACAATTAAATAATTAAATAATAATCAATTATTAATAACTAATTATTAATCTATTAATAATCTAACTATTAATAATCAAATATTAATAATAAGAAATAAAATTATTAGTAGCAATAATAATATTAATATTATATTATATTATTATAAATTTATTATTATTAATATAAATATAAATAAAAATAATTAATATTATAAAAATAAGTAATATTATTATTATTTTAATTATAAATATTATTAATATTATATTACTAATATTTTATTATTTATTATTTTTAATATTTATATTAATAATTTTATTTATTATTTTGGTAAATATGCATAAAGATTACACCTCACCGATGATTTTGACTTTGACATATGTTGTCAAGGACATGACTCTGAGCAACTTTTTCTTATAACTTAATCGGGGTTCTCTTACAGTTTTTTAAATATTTAATGTTAAAGTTTCACAGTTTTAATGTATTTTCTGTTATAAAATAAGGAAAAATAAAGTTTGTTTACGTTGTATTAGCGTAGATCAGAAAAAGTGTTTGTTTACATTTCCAGAGACAAAACTTCTGGGTTTTTCTATTTTCCACGCAAAGCGAGATTCAACGCAAACCTATGTGTCTAATTTCTTGATAGTGGAGCCCCTCCGTAGAAGGGGGGAGGCGGAATGTACCATATTGCCTCCACACTTATACTTTTTAATGCGAAGTAAGGTTCCATATGAGTTTAAAACTTTTCACTTTATATTTACGCATTAAAAAGTATATGCGTGGAAGCAGTATGTTCCGTCCTCCCCCCTCTGCGGGAGAGCTTCTCTATCAAAAAATTAGATACATAAATTTGCGTTGAACTTTGCTTCGCGTGGAAAGTGAAAAAATCCAAGGAGCTTTGTTCCTAGAAATGTAAACAAACACTTTTTCCATGCTCTACACTAATACAACGTAAATAAACTTTATTTTTCCTTATTTTATAACCGAAAAAACATTAAAACTGTGAAACTTTAAAATTGCATATCTCGAAAACTATAAGAGATTAAGTTACCCCCGATTAGGGGGTAACTTAAGGAAAAGTTATTCAGGGTTATATTCTTAACATATGTCAAGGTCAAAGTCATCGGTAAGATGTAATCTTTTATGCATATTTATCATTATTTTTATTGATTCGTCGACCCGACTTACTAGTCGTGTCTAATATTATCGTTTAAAAAAACGTGAGAGAAACTTTGAATTTCGCGCAAACAACTTTTCGCGGATCACCCGATAGAATCTTATAAAGGAAACTAGGGATTCAAAGAGTTCCCCGCACGAGGACATCGAAATTCCTGTGCGCGGCCTAGGACGAGTCGAGTCTCGAACGCGGAGAGAATCAGACGGGTTATTAAAGTGAGAAAGATTTGGCGGTTGAGTGGGTATTGAGAGTGAGAGAGAAAGATATCGAGCAGTGGAAGCTCCTTCAACCTACAACGATCCTACATTTCCACATCTCCACTCGACGCATCAGCGATCGGAGAGGCGGGAACATTTTCAGTCCTTCGGGTCGGATCTTGTGGGTAGGACTTAGACGTAGGGATAAGTGAAAACCGGAAGTGCTCCGTCCAGTGTAGCGTACAATGCGACTGACTCCAAACACTGCAATAGTTTAGTGTGCGGACCAACACGCATCTGTTACGTGGTTTTCGTAAGCCGCGAGCTCTCGTCGCTCCACACATGTCTCGCCCATCGGCGCCAGACCTCGTCGTTCCGCGCACGTCTCGCCTATCGGCGCGAGCCCCCGTCTCTCCGCGCATGCCTCGCCACCGAACGGCACGTCAAATTGCAAACAGGTAATTGTGCTCCATCAGTCAAAGCATCGTTCCTCGTAAGATGTATGCAACAATTCGGAACTTCTACCATGGACGCTAGCCATTAAAAAACAGATGAACACGGTCGGATACATCGAAAGATTCCGAGAGAATTTCTGCAAGGTGGGGAAGGAGATGACAAAATTTTACCTCAACACTCGCCTTGAATTACTGGAGTCTTATTTAAACAGGATTGTAGAAGTGCATGATATCATCCTGTCATCAGAAAGGATGGAGACCATGGACTACAACGATGCGAACAGGTGAGGAAGAAGACGTGCTTCAACTGATTGGACTAAGGACACATGGCCTCCGCTTGTCCGTCCACGGATCGTTGTAATTACTGCCGCGAAAGATACCATTCGCTGCTGCATTTGGATGAACTCCAGGCCCAAACACAACCGGCGATCACCGCAGAAACGACTCAAGGCCCAGAGACATCCGCAACACGAGAGAAAACAGTCAAGGTGGCCGCACTGTCGATTTCAACTGCTAAAATGGTGCTACTAGCGACGGCTAAAGTTCCGCTGATCAGTGAGTCAGGCCGAATAATGACCGTTCGAACATTACTGGATTCAGGATCAGAGGCGTCTTTCATGTCCGAGCGAGTAGCCCAGCATTTGAGGTTATCTCGAAGGCGGGTTAACGTTACCGTTTCATGACTGCAAGGCGTCATTACGGGTGTGGCGATACATGTTGTATCTCTTATGAATTTCGAGCACTCGAATCACTGCGAATCGCATTACCGAGAACTCTTGTACTGGCCAAGCTTACAGCGCTCATCCCACAAAACCAAGTTATTAGATGAACTTGGCCTCATCTACAAGGACTACTGCTGGCAGACCCGGATTTTAATACCTCCGCGATGGTCGATGTTGGGTTGGGAACCCAATGTTTACGGCATGCTGCTTGAGAGCGGGGTTCAACGCAGATTGTCCGATGAGCCAGTAGCCCACTTGACAGTTTTTGAATGGGTACTCATCCGGAACCCTTTCCGCAATCGATCAGAACACACGCGTCGCCACTCGTCGTCCACCACATGTCGGCTCTGTCCGACGAACTACGCCGCTTTTGGAACTAAAGGAACTGCCCACGGAAAGAATCGGAATGTTCAACCCAGAAAAAGAACAATGTGAGCAATTGTTCGCGGAAACTCACACGCGAGACGCGAAGGAACACAATATGATATGCCTTCCGCTAAAGAAGAATCCGACGGAGAAGTTAGGGAACTCTCGTCGTGGGGCGCTACAAATGCTTTTAAACACGGAATGTCGTCTTGAGCGGAATCTGGAATTCAAGCAAAATTACGTTGAATTTTTCCCTGTATCTCTCACTAGGACACATAGAGACAGTACCACATCCGGAGAAGGAGGCCGACGGAATCGATTATATATATTATATGCAGTGAAAAACGGATCCGACGGATCCAAAATAAGGGTGATGTTCAACGCCTCATTTCGAATCTCGTCGGGTGCCTCACTGAACGACTTATTCCTCTCCGGATCAAAACTCTAAGCGAACTTGTGACTGATTCTCACTAGATGGCGCCTTCGAGTTCACATTCACAACAGACATCGTCAAGATGTTTCATCAAATTCGGATACATCCAGACAATACCAATCTCCAATGGATTCTCTGGCGGGCGGCTCCAGACTCAAAACTGCAGGATTTTTGACTCACCGCAGTCACATACGGAACAGCCTCAGCGCCATATCTTTCAATTCGCACTTTGTTACAATTGGCAGAAAATGAAGGCAAGCGATATCTACTGGAAGCTGTTATTCATGCCAATACCTACATGCACGACGTACTCGCAGAGGCGGGTATGAAAAAGACTCTGGAAGTCAAGAGGCAGACGGTGGATCTGCTCGAGATCGGAGGTTTCCGCCTTAGCAAATGAGCCGGCATATCTAGCGTTGTGCCCGGATGGGAACGAGTGACTTTTTTCTGTCAAGGATAATGTGGGCACTCTCGGCGTCCTCTAGGCTCCGGCGGAGGACTCCTTCCGTCTACGGGTATTTCCGACGTTGAACTCAATCGAGAATTTTACTAAGCGCGCTATTCTATCGGACGTGGCGAAATTGTTTGACCCGACAGCATGGGCAGTTTCAGTAATTGTGAGAGCGAAGATGTTGCTCCAAGATTTCTGGATAGCGAGGCTGGATTGGGATCAGGAACTGCCACCGAACTTGCGGAGTGGCTGAGCCTGACATACAGCTTATTGGACAGTAGCAATTCCGAGACAGGTGTATCTGACCAATCAAACTGAGAGTCGCACGGGTTCTCGGACGCATCCGAGAAAGCAGCTGTGGTATATCTGAGAGAGACTGGACCGCTCGATTCAACAACGACCAATCTGTTGGTCGCGAAAATGAAGATTGCATCCACAAAGCCAACCTCAATTTCCAGACTAGAGCTGTGCGGCGCTCTATTGACAGCACGTTTGCTGGAGAGATTGAGGCTCTCTCCAACGGCGCTGCCTTATTACACCAGTCTCCGCTACAAGCGCTGAGGCCTTTTCTGAGTCCTGATGGACTCATCAGGATCGGCGGATGACTTCAGCCACTGACCTTTGACAAAAGGCACCCTATTATACTGGCCAAAGGGAGCCATCTCTCTCAAGATTGCTGGTCAGAGACGCGCATTACCGACCACGGCGGATCTCAATTAACACATAGTGCGCGTGTATTGGATCTATCTCGGCGGTATTGAATCGTACATGCTAACACATTAATGCGAACCGTGATCCACGGCTGCGTAAGTTATGCACGTTTCAGGGGTATGGCTGCTGAGCAACAGATGGGCCAGTTGCCGGCCGATCAAATATAGGTCGCTCGATCGTTCTGATCAACTGGCGTGGATTATGCCGAGCCGATTCAACTCCAAATAGCGAAGGGGCGAGGATATCAATCTACGAAAGAATATATCTGCCTATTTGTGTGTATGGCCACCAGAGCACCTAGAAGCCTTTCCACTCCCGCATTTCTGGCAACCTTTAAGAGGTTTATTGGTAGACAAGGCCACTGCGCTAGACTGCGCTAGATAAGTGATAACGAAACGAACTTCCGTGGAACAGCAGTGGAGTTACAGAGGATATTTAGGACTGCCTCCGACTTCCATCGGGATGGAGCAACGAATTTGGCCAATCTCGCCATCGAATAATCGTTCATACCACCAGGAACGCCCCATTTCAGCGGGTTGTGGGAGGCCATTGACAAGTCAGTCAGTAAAGTACCATCTGCGAATACTTGGGAACACAAACTTACTTACGAGAAAATGGCGACCCTACTGTCACAGATAGAAGCCTGCCTCAATTCGCGGCCTTTGCACGATCTGAGTAATGACCCGTCGGACCTGATTGCGCTGATCCCAGGTCACTTGCTGATTGGAGAGTCTCTCGTGAACTTACTAGAACCCTCTCTACTGGAAGTCAATGAAGCCCGCCTCGATGGGCCGTGGTGTCAAGGTCATCATAAAAGACCGTTTTTGGAATAAGTGGTCGAAAGAGTATCTCCACCATCTTCAGCAACTACGGAAATGAAAAAGGTCGTCTCCAAATTTAGAAGTGGACGAACTGGTGCTGATCAAGGACGAATTGCAGCCACCAGCGAGATGGGCCCTGGAACGAGACAGACCTCCATCCTGGATCGAACGGTCTTGTACGAGTGATCAGTATAAAGATTGCGACTTTTACCTTCAAACGTCCAGTTACGAAGCTCTGCCTTCTGTCAGTCGAATTGCCGCCGATTCAAGAATCATAGATTAATATCCGCAAAGTTTGATGTGCTTTGTACATATCATGTATACCTATCATGTATATAGCTTGTATATATCAATCAATCTGTAATTGTTAGTTCTCTACTCTCATAAGCTTATCCATTGTATGTTATCGGAGGTGTGTCCCGGTTAAATAATACGTAGATCGCCAACTCTTGTCAAACTTTAACTAACTGATCTACCTCCAACGTAGACCAGAGGAGGGCAGAATGTTGAGTTATCGACCTGACTTACTAGTCGTGTCGAATGTTATCGTTTAAAAAAACGTCGAGAAGCTTCGAAATCCGCGCAAAATATTTTTTGCGCAGACCACTCGATAGAGTCTTATAAGGGAAATTAGGGATTCAAAAGTTCCTCCGCACGAAGACATCGAATTTCTGTGCGCGGCTTAGAACGAGTCGAACCTTGAACGCGAAGAGAATAAGACGTGTTATTATAGCGAGAAAGATTTGGCGGTTACGCGAGTGAGTGTCGAGAGTGAGAGGGAAAAATATCGGGCAGTTTATGCTCGCTTTCGACAGTATAGTTTTTTTACAAGAAAATATTAAGACGCTCGTAGCCGTTTTTCAACCGTAGCAAACAATACTCGCGGGATAATTATGTCCTTTTACTTTGCGCGGCAGGAAATAACATAGCGACACCGAATGGTGGGAGCTGTGTACAAGATAAATATCTTAATAAGCTGTTAAGGATGTTCTGGAGGTACCGGTGCAGCCAAAAGTTATGGAAATATTAAAATTATTGATATTAATCTTTCACATATTCAAAAGAAAAAAAATGTATATAAATAGTTACGGCAAGTCTAATGAAATGTAAAGAACATAGATTTAGTGATTATAAATAACTGTTACTATTACTTTTTCCTTAAAGAATCGTGGCAAAAAAATTTTTGAAAGTGAATTTGTCCTGAATTTAACTTAATAAAATGAAATCTGTGAAAAATTATAAAATAAAGTATTACTCTGAATTCGTAATTTTAGTCATATTCATTATTATAAAGTAAGTATTTTGTAAAAATATGAAAATTATATCTTTATTACAAAGATTTTTATTTTAAATATATTAATAAGCTACACAGCTAAATGTGACAACACTGTACAATCCAAGAGGTTGGGAGGCCTGTTTTCATACACACGTACTTACGCAAATGTAGTTAAGATTAGTGAAAGAGTTTGTCAATCAAAAGTTATTCAATCACAATTATTACAAAAAAAATGTATCAATGGAAAGGAAAAATTGTTACTAAAAACAATACGAGAAAAAACTTGCGCAACAGAAGAGTGGATATAAAAGAAAAAAAAATCCAATACAAAAACATAAAGAAAATGTTGAAGCAAATGTTGAAAGGGTTACAGATGGACGACACATCGTTGAATTGAAATTTTTGGGTGAACAACTGTGGTGGCATCTCATGCAAAGAAGCATTATCACTACAATTTTTGGAGACTGAGATATGTCAAGAAGAAGTTGGATTAGCGGCAGAAGCAGTGGCAAAAACAAGTTGTAAAAATGTTGGAACTCGAAAAGCAGAGAACCATAGAAGAAGTAGCTACTATTGAAAAATTATTGTAATTAGTTGAATTTATTGATTTACGTCCTATTTTCCTGATTACAGATTTTTGTAATTATAATACTTTAATGACAATTAATTTTAGACGTTCTTAATGTTAAATTTTAAACTATTATGCGTATTAATAATTCATTTATCTATTCTTTTTAATAAATTTATTCTTTATAATATTCTTTTTAATTTTTAAGAATTTATTGCATTCTTTCATAATGCTTTATCGCTGTTTATTATAATGTTTTAGTTATTTTTCTTTATTTTGAGAGTAAAATATAATTAAAATATTTTTAAATTATCTTTATAGCAATTTTTTATGTATTTTAATTATTAAAAAATTTTAATAAAAAGTATTCTCAATTTCATTTTTTGAAAATTGTTTTTAATTATTATATAGGCCTGAGGAATTCCAAACGGGATTTATTATTCCATCTCAAGTATGTAATTCAGCAAATGCTTCGAAAGAATGCGATCTACAATCAGAGTCACAGAGTGTATCATTTGATGACATAGTTCGTGATGGTATCTTATGATATGGGATGAAGTACAAGAGGGTTCGGTCGAAATTATGACAGTTTAAATGGCTTTGGTGCTGTCATTGGTCATTTTAGCGGAATGATCTTAGATTATTCGACTTGTAACAAAAAATGTAAAAAGTGTGATAATAATGATGGACATGTCCCTGACCACGATTGTCGTCGAAATTTTTACGGTTCTGCAAAAGCTATGGAGCCTTATGTAAGGAAAAAACTTGTCATCGAGAGTGAAATCCTCAAATCTCAAAATGTGGAGGTTGGAATTTTGATAGGGGACGATGATAGTTCCACCATTGCTGCTTGTCGAAGCGCCAGTAATCACCCCATTCTCAAACAATTAGATAAAAATCATGCATCAGGAGGTATCAAAAAACAACTCTATAGTATTGAAAAAAAAACATAAAGAACTGACAAAAGAGAGTATTGTATATCTTCATAAATGCTTTACATATGTCATTGCGCAAAATATAGAAAATAACATAGCTATGGCTGCAGCTATACATAGTATTCCACATCATGCTTTCAACGATCATACTCAATGTGGCATATGGTGCGGTTACATAAAAGATAAAGAAAACTATGGCCATCGTACTGTACCTGGTGGATTTAATAATCAAAATTTGTTTAAAGATTTGAAAGAAGTATTTTATAAATTGGCTGATAACGCTGCAAAATTTGCTTGTGGAGCCTCTAGTAATCGTAATGAGAGTTTAAATGGCAAGTAAAGCTCCCAAATCCCGTTGCTATAGCATGAGTGCATCCGCAGATTTTCGATTTTCATGCAGTGTTGCCCAAAAAAATTTTGGGAAAAGATATACCCAAGAAATAGCAGAAAAAATTCAGCTATCACCCGGAAAGCACCATTCACGCCATATCACCAAGACAAACAAAATTTATTTGCAACGAAAAACTTGCATAAATACTCATCAATATAAAAAAACCGTATGGAAAAAAGAAACTTCGTAGCGTCCTACGCTATCAAAGAGAAAATAGCGAAGGACTTACGTATCAAAGTAATTGTGGCTTACTGACTCAGTCAGCTGTATCTATTAAGGAAGAAAATAACGAGCATAACAAGAGTGATATTCGATTATCCTCTTTGATCTAGAGACTTCAAGCCTAAGACGAGATTGCGACATCTTACAGATTGCAGCTAAATCTGGCAAAAAAATTTTGATATTTATATCAATCCAACGCAGAAAATCTCCATAGATGCGACTGCAGCCAATGGTCTGATCAATTGTCATGGAGATCTTATGTATCACGGATTCAAAGTGTCATCAGTTTTAATGAAAGTCGCATTGGAAAAATTTTTGCAGTGGGTTGAGAGTTTTGAGACAAAGTATGGTCTCGCTGCTCATAATTTATGTTTTGATGGTCCTAGATTATATGATGCAATAAAAAAACATAATCTCAATGATAAATTTTCTAGTTTAATATACGGTTTTGTGGATACGCTACCCATAATTAAACAAATGACTGAAAAAAAGGTAAAGGCGCCTGTACATTGAGTGGATTAGCAAATTCATTAAATATTGATGCTGTAGGAGCACATAACGCAATCAATGACTGCAGTCTTTTAGATAAAATGTTACATGCTTTAAAAATTACAAATGAATCATTATTACAAAATGTTACATTATACGATCAAAAAATAAACGAGTGGAATGTTCAAGATCAAGATAAGGAAAACTTTGCAATGCTAGCACCACTGGAAAATATCTTAGTGACAGCAACTCGTAAAAAATTGGCAAAAGCTGCAATAAGCCTAAACAGTTTGCAAAATGTATATTCTACATCTGTAATTATTGGTATTCAAGACTTTTTCAAACAAAAAATGAAAAATAAGATGCCCATTTTCATGGAAAAACGATTAAAAAAATTATCGACTTTCTTGCTAAAAAAATTAATTATAAGATTATTAGGAAATATAATGATAAAATACGATAAAAGAATGTTTATAAAAGAAATCCTTATAATGTTTATAAAATTAATATAATTTATTAGTATAATTTATTTTATGTTATAAAAAAATTTCTGTTATTATAAAATATTGATTAACGTTTTATTTTAATTATCTATGATTTTTCAAATAAACATAGAATATCTACTTCAATATTGTGTAATCATTGAAACGTCCTTGTCTCAAAAACTAATAAAATTAATTACAAACTTATTTTTTGAATATATCTGCATTTACGGACGGAGCAACTGATTGCGATGTTGCCGCACTTCCTTACTGCGCGCACCGAAAGTCCGATCATAAGCAATAATTTCACCGTTATTTTGCAATTTCTTTTAAACTATGTTGTAAATCATTTAAAATCTTGTTGTCATATTTTTGTTTGTTAATAATCTACTTGTGTGTAAAATATCATTATATTGGTAGCATTTTTTAATGTTTTTTTTTATATATTTTCTATAACGTCATAAGGTTACTTGTTAAAACTCGGATATTCAAAAATTGACTTTTTATTTAAATTGTGAATCAATCTGAGATTTGGCCCCGAACTTCGAAAGAGAATACAAAATATGACATTAAATTTTCATCAACTTGGTAGCATTTTGAAAAACCATCCAGAACATTTTTAAGGCAACACAATTTCTCGATAATCCGTATAAAATTGCTAAATTTCCTTAAAGACAAATACAATATTGACTGGATTTCCTTAAAGACAAAGACAATATTGACCTTCATCAATTAATATAAAGAGGTTATGAACAATTTATTTCTTTCCATTTTCTCAATAAAACGTATATACTTCTCTTATTAATAAATATTTTAGAGAAAATAAAGCGTTAATATTTAGAATAATATAATTTAAAATAATGAGATACGTATTTATTTCTCTACTTTTATTAAACTTATGTTCCTTTGCAATTTGTGCCTCACGATTTATTAAATTTCAAATCTAATCGATTATTGCTTAGACAACATAAATATAATCCGATTGATCTAGGGGATTTTTCGATATAAACTAATTGAGTACTCGGTCCGATTGGAAATCCGATTACTTGTCGTAAACACCCTATGTATGAGATTATGTATTATGATTAATTGTTTGTAACATATCTTTTATAAAAAAATGGTTAATAAATGAAGAATTTTTTTCATAAGTAATTTTCTAATTTTCTTTAATTCTTTTCTCTCTTTCTCTTTACACCGAGATATTTCCATTCTTTTTTAATAACAATAAACTTTCATCATAAGCTAAGTTAGCGATAATCATCATCTCTCGATGTTGTTTCAAATGACTGTACGTTCTTATCTATTTTATTACCCACTTATTGTCATTTTCCTCTACGCGACACAATTTGGCTGCTAAGATGCGTAACGTCTTTTGACGTTTTGACATTTTAAGACTATGTGTAGAAATAATTTTCTAATCTATACCTGTTCACCTGAACCCTTCCAAGTTTAACATGGCAGCGATGGACACTCACCATTAATACTTCATCCAACTTATTCTAACAAAATTTTAGATAGCCGATCATACTTAAGTTCTTGTTCGAAAACGCAGGAGGATCTAGATTCGAGACTGAGTATTGTCATCATCCGGAAAAAAATAAATAATTATTATTTTCCCCATAGTTATTCACGTAATCAACTCTTTCCCTCTTCACCCGATTAATCATTCCCGCTTTTTTCCGTGCAGACAACAACCATGACAACACTTGTAGATGTTCTATAATGGCTCGAGCACGTCAATGACAACATTTGTTTTGAACTGCATAGTGACCCCTATACTACTTATAGATAGATAGATAAATAGATATTTATTGATTCCCCTTGGGGTTATAATCTCTTACAATTTACAAATACTTACATCTACCTTACTCTAACTTACAACTATCTTAACTTAATCTACCTACACACACACACACATCGCTACCCTAACATGGGACCTCCGCTTTCGGTTCATATCATGATTTCAATTCATTCACACACCTTCATTCACACATCCCACATCCCACTCTCACCTTCTCTCCTTCCACCTTCCCTCTCTAACTCTCTTCCTCTTTACTCTTAACCTCTACCTAATTTTCCATCCGCTCATTTTTTCTCTCATCATTCTCTCTCTTACTTCTTATTCTCTCTAGTTCCCTCAACCACCCCTCTCCATCACCCTTTTCCTCCAACATCTTTCCCAACATCCCTTGCCAACCTTTCTCCACCCCTCAGTTCGTACATCTTTCCCAAACATGTTGCCATGTTTCCTCCTCCCTTCCACATAATCTACATCTTTTACTCTCTTCATCCTTCCAGTACCAGTTCCCTCTCAATCCATTTCCCAACCTGTACCTTGCCATCCTTTGCCATCTGCTTCCTCCCCAGTCACTCTTCAGGTACTCTGGAATTCCACTCCCCTTGATTTCCTTGTAACACCTGTTGTATCTTGCCTGTTCTATCCTTTCCCATCTTTCCTTTTTATCCATCTCTATGTCTCTTTTCACAAAATAACCGAAATCCAGTACTCCCTCCGACCTTTTCGCCTCTACCTCGACCATTACCATACCCCTGTCTTCAAAAAACCTGCACCTTTTTTCTTCCCATCCCGATAAATCCTTCTTCTTACTCCTCTCCCTTATTCCTCCCAGCATCTCCTCGCAATTCCACTTCCCCTCCCTTCCTCCAACTTTTTCTAGAACTCCCACGCCCTTCTCTCTGCCCTACCTCTTAGCTCCTCCCTCTGCAATTCCTCCCTTACCATATAACCCGGCGTTCCCCACTCCAATCCTAACACCCATCTCATATATCTTTCCTGCAGCCTCTCCAGCTTCTTTCTCTTCCTCCATCCCCAAATTTCCACCCCATACCCTACCACCGTCCACACCAGCTTATCGAAGAGTCATAGTCTTCTTCCCCAATTATTCTTAAATTTTCTTTTGCCAATTCCCCAAACCTGCCCCAGCAGCCCCCTTCCTTAACCTACCTCTTATCTGAGCTTCCTGTCCTCCATTCTTCTGCATTACATAACCCAAGTAAGTAAATTCTTTTACCTCCTCTATCACCTTCTCTTTCCAACTTACATTCCTTTCTCTTCCTCCTCCCTTCTTGAACCTTACGAGTTTTGATTTCCCCACATTTAACTCCAACCCTTTCTCTTCCAGATAGCCCTTACATAATCTTCCAATCATACTCCTCATTCTATCCTCCTCCTCCGCAATCAAGACCACATCATCCGCGTAAGCCAAAGTGTAAATCCTTCCCTCCCCCAATTTTATTCCTCCCCCCCCATCCTTTTCTTCTTATTACTTCCTCCATATCCCCGGTCAGTAAATTAAATAAGTGGGGGCTCAGAGGACACCCCTGCCTTACTCCCCTTCCTGTCCAAAATTCTGCTCCCAAATTCTCCCCCCTCCTCACCCTGTTTCTCGTCTCCCTCAAAACATCCTCACTTCTTCTAACCAGCCTTTTCCGCATCCCCCTCTCCCTCATCGCTTCCACCAATTTCCTCCTATCTACCGAATCAAACGCTGCTTTCAAATCTATAAAAAACGCCACTAATTTTCCTTTCCTCTTACCCAACTGCCTATTCACCAAATAATTCAGTACAAATATGTTGTCCATCGTCCCTAACCCTTTCCTGAATTCCGTCTGATTCTGCGACACCAATCCTTTTTTCTCCACTTCCTCGCTTAATCTACTTACCAGTACCGAAGCGTACACCTTATAGAGCGTCGACACCGTCAGCGACACCCCCCTATACTCTTCTACCTTCTCCCCTTCCCCTTTCTTTAATGCCGGCACAATCACGCCCTCACTTCACTCATCTATCCCTCTTCCTTCCACACCCTATTACATATTCTCCACACCCAATCCTCCAAGTTCTCCCCTTCATATTTCCACACCTCCGCCGGAATTCCATCTCTCCCTACCACTTTATTATCTTTCTGTCTTCCAATCGCTGCCCTTATCCTCATTCCTGCTTATGTTCCCCTCATCCATCCTAATTCCTACCCTCTGTCCCATCACTACTCTGCCGTCCACCCCCCCCTTCCCCAATAGATTTCTAAAATATCCATCCCACTCCTCCATTGCATATTTTCGTTCACCTTCCACCTCCTTCTTTCTCTGTTCACTATCTCCCAAACCTGCCCTTCCAATCTAATTTCTCTTAATTCCCTCATCTTTCTCTCTCTTCCTTCTTTTTCTCCTCTATCAACTTTTTATATTTCCTCTTCGCTTCTCTATAGAAATTCCTATCCCCTCCTTTCCCTCTCCACCTCCTCAGTTCTCTTCTTACTCCTATTCTTTTCCTCCTTACACTCGCTATCCCACCATCCTCTCTTTCTTCTTATCTCCTTTGATGCGCAGCCATCTATCATCACCTCCTTTATCTTATCTCTCATATTTTCCCACGCCTCTACCTTCCCTACCACTTCCTCTACATTTCCTAACGGCTTCCTAAACTCTTCCTTACCCCCTTGTGTCCACACCCATTTTTTACTCCTCCTCTCCTTTTTTTCTAACTTTTTCTCTTTCCCCCCTTTTATCCAAACTATGATTGGAAGGTGATCGGAATCTACCTTATCCCCCACTTCCATCGGGAGAGGCTCACTTGCGCAAAGTACAATTGGACACGTTGCAATTGCGCACTGTGATATTAGACACATAAAGTTGCGCACCGTTCGATTGGACACAAT
>JBCEZX010000113.1:227151-241319 GCA_039654345.1 Cataglyphis cursor
TATATATATATACATGTTGCGTCGACTTTTCCCTTCGAACGCGATGCGCGTCCGCCGTCACGATCTCTCCGTCGCGTTAATGACACGCCGACGAACGAGAGTAAGATTTACCATACGGGAGATGCGGGACAAAGATCGTAGTGAACAAACGCGATGCAGAAGAAAAAGGTACACGCGGTGGAAAGGAACGGGGTGAAAGATGTTCCGCGCATGCCGTGACAAAATCTTAAATAATTCGCGAAACAGCTAATTGAGTGCCAGATACTTTCACGTATCAATTCGTTAAACACGCAAGATAGGCGCGAAAAAGACACGAAAGAAAGGAATAGATTTCGTCGCGAGCGGGCTAGCTCACCTAATAATAGAGGGGCAGGGCGGATGTTGAACTAACGCGGTAGTGAGGCAAGAGGCGACAAATACGAAGCGACGAACACGCAGAAGAAAATACGAGAGACGTGAGACGTGTTAAACAAGAAGATAACAGATTTATTAATTTTAAATGAGTGAGTCCAGATGGTTTGATAATAATTTGCTATGAATCGCAAGGATTTTCAGCGACGATAAATTCGCGGAGACGAAATTGGATAGTAGAGATATCTGCGCTCCGCGAAAATTATAAAATTCGTGTGTTTGAAAATGTTTGAGATCACGCTAAAACAAATTCATTAAATAATTCATTTATTTTTTAAGGAAGGTTTGCGACATGAGCTTAAAGTAATTATGTTTCATTCGGTTAACATTTAGTATTATTTATTTCTTATATCTCTTCAAAGTCGAAAAATAGTAAAAATGTGACAAATATTATTATCTTTCAACGTTTTTCTGCCGCTAACAAAGTCCATGTCGCAAACAAGTTTAACAACAAACCGCGCAAACTTCGACGGTTAGTCGCACGATAAAGCAAACGGCACTCGCGATGCCGTGATGTATACGATGATGTAAAGGCCACCGGCCTATCATGCGCGCTAATTTTTGCCTCCAATTTTTGTCAATTTTTGCCTGCGCGCCAGTATGTCGCGTGAGGGCTAATAAAACTCGGCGCCTTTTAGGATTTCAAATCGATTGAAATAATTGGCAGCGAGCGACAAAAGATACATTATAAAAGGACCCGCTCTCGAGGAGCGGGCGCACTCGCTACTTACTCACAGTACACCGCATAGTTACACTACAAATCGATAACCGCATTATACGACAGCTTTTCTTAACATTAAAACCGCTTACGACGATCGCTTTTCTTTTATACACTCGATTATAACACGATCGCTTTTTCTTTTTGGACTACACTTTTCTGAACAATTTGAACTTTGTGAATTAATTGTGTTAATTATTTATTATAATTAAAGGTATTTTTTGTAACTATACGTAACTTTTTTCCGTGTTTTGTCTTCCTTGTGCGTGTTCCGTGTATCGTCGCGTTCAACTTCTCGAATCATTCCGAACAGTAATTAATGATTGGTCAGATCTTTGTCCGAACGCAAGTACACCGGGTCGATCTTCGTACCCTCTCAAACCGGTAATATTTCGCTCCTTATTCTAGCATGCAGAACGCAATCCACATGTACAGTGTAATCGCCAACATACGACTAGCATATATGATAATCGCAAAGCGCGAGATCACTCTATCGCTCATAGCCTACGATTCGACGATCAACAAAATAAAAAGAAATCCGCAAGCGCATATCGTAGCACTCAATGGCTGATAAATCACTCATACATGGTTTGGACGCTAAAAGAGGGCGAAAAATTACGCGTATTACATTATTTCTGATCCGCGATCTCCTGAGAGATGCTACATGCTGTATACGACATGCAATAGCGACTCGATTCGCGGAAACCAATACTCCGGACGTTTCGGAGTTCGTTTGCCAACGGGACCCGGACGCAATCGAAATTACTCGATTTTTGACCCGAAAGACACCAAAATTTCGAGCTCGGCTTGTACGCGAAATGATTCCAAAGTCACGGTCTCGATGGCAGAATGGCCAACTCTGATCGCGATTACTCGTGGCTGATATGGTGGGACCGCATCGATGGGAACCGCACCGGCAAAATGGCTCTCTCCTCGGCGTGTCGACGTCGTCCGCTCCCCTGTCCTTGGGTTCCATTCAGAATCTTCCTTCCTTCGTAGGTAACCGGGATCTCTCGCCACACGTTCGCTCGCTCGCTCACGCTGGTCACGCTCATGTTCTCGCCAAAAATATAGAAATACAAAAATACTCTTGCCAGATCGGATATCCGCGCCAGTCTCTTCCGGAATCTACGCGATCTAGAATCGATAGCTCCGGGCCAGTCAGGGATGCGCAACCAGGGTGCCCGTTATCGCGACCAATGGCGCAATAACGCGCCAAATAGCCGCCGGGCGGCATGCTCATGATCGTACCGGGGGCGCGCGCACCCCCGGGATCGCGATCGATTATTTCGTGAGGTTATAACGGACCCCCGGAGGATCCCGACTGGATGTCTCCTACGGACACAGAGCAGCAACCTTAGCCGATCTCTTTTCTTCACTCGCGCCTTGCGGCGACGGAACTTCCTTGACTTTTCGGGGAGCCAATTCTGCACGGTTCTGCACGCTGGCGCGAGGATTCCTTCTTCCTCTCGCGCTTCGCGCTACGCGCTCCTCAAAATTCGGTTGTTGATTTTCTTCCTCCCGTCTAATGTCCTCCCGAAGGTCGTTCCTCGTCTTCCGAGCTGTCTTAAATTGTTTTCTTCCCAGCCGCCACCTCGCTCCTCCGATGAGGCTCCCAATCATATCGGCAAGCGAAAAGAAATATCGAATTAAAATAACGAAATTACGTCAAATCATTAACGCTCCTCTGGAGAATCGGTACGGCTCTCGCGATTTTCGACTGGGAGCGCATTTCGCGCTCAGCGCGATCGTGGAAAGATTCGATGAACGCGCACGGAACGGCAACGTAACAGTATATGTATATATACAGGATGTTCCGGAACAATCTTCCGTCTGTAAAATGACGTATTCCTGATACAATTCTAAGACGATTTTTCCTTTACCAAAATTTAAATTGAAGTAGAATTTTTAAGTTATAAGCAAAAATAGTTAGCAAATCACGCGTCGAGTACAGAAGGCAGGCAAGAGCGACGCGGTGCGACGGACGCAGCTGACCGTCCGAAGTGTGATTACCACAGCATGATTCGTTAACTACTTTATCTTATAACATAAAATAATGATTTAAATAAAATTTTAGTAAAGAAGAAAATGTCTTAGAATTACGTCAGGAATACTGTTCAAGATTGAAGCGATCCGCATTCTCGAACTCGGCATGTATTTGCCGCGCGACACGTCATCGCCGCGGGAGAGGCTCACTTGCGCACAGTACAATTGGACACTGTTATTAGACACATAAAGTTGCGCACCGTTCGATTGGACACATTTAATTTGCGCACAGTTCGTTTGGACACATTTCATTTGCGCACTGTTCAATTGGACACCGTTGCTTTTGGACACAATACATATTTTTGTATCATTTAAAATACATACACACGCATGTATGCATGTATAATTTTGAAATTTTTTGACATTAATTATTAACTTCATTTGATTAATAAACGTTTGTTACAGTTCGTTTACACACAGTTCTTTTGTGCACATTTCTTTTGCGCACATATCTTTTGCGCACATTTCTTTTGCGCACATTTCTTTTGCGCACATTTTTTTTGCGCACAGTTCTCTTGCGCACATTTTTTTTTTTGCACACATTTCGGACACGGGTCCGATTGGACACAGTAACATGTACTTTGTAAGTTGTAAAGCGTGGTCCACCCAGCCTACCGGCGGGGAGGGTGCGGGAGGGGGGCCGAAGGCCTACGCATACATGCGTGTGTATGTATTTTAAATTTATTGAAGTGAAGGCTTCTCCATCGCCGCGCGCGCGATGCGAGGCAGCATTTTCGCTACCGAGCGAAAACGCGCCGCATAGATAAACACCGTCGCCCTTCTCGAAGGATCCAAAATCGGCATCGCGACAAATAAGTCGAGCAAAAACTGGCGGCGGAAGTCCGAAAAATTCGGGAATATTTTGGATCCTTCGAGAAGAATGCAATGGTATAAAAGCGAGCCGACGACCGAGCTCGCGGCAGTCCGCATAGAGCAATCAAAGCGTGTCCGTGTTTGCATATTAGCGATTTTTCGACAGTTTGTCGTGTGAAACTGATTCGCATCAGTACCGTTGTGTGACTACCGGATAATAATCCGAGACAGACGATCTTCCGCTGTTTATCCGCCGCGTGTGAAATACTATCATGTCTTCATCATTTTCGTATATTCCAGTGTACTTTACTGTGTTCGCCCGAGAATTAAATGCGATAAAACAATCGCGCTCTCGCTTATTGCGCGCCCGACCTTTTCACAGCATGCTCGCTCACGAGTTCACTTTTTTATATTCGCGCATATTTGCTGGTCCTTCGAGCCGGATCTTTCACCGGCACCCGCGAGTTCGTGAGTGAAATTTCTCAGTGTTGACCATCTGGAACAAGAGACGATCAAGATGAGCGCAGAATTGAACACCCTGTTGAACGCTCAGCGTCGCATCCACGGTCGCATGTCGAGGTCGGTGGACAACCTGAAGAAGCTGAGCACTGCAGGCATCAATTCCGGCACCATCGACGATCGCATCAGGATTCTGGACCAACTGTGGGCCAAATTCGAGGCGCAGCACGAGCTTATCCGCACCACCTATAAGGAGAGATACAATGAGAGTGAGTACGCAACCGACTTTGTTGATACGGTAGAAAATACTTACGTTCAACAACGCGGTAAACTTGCCGAATGCACCGAACGTTACCAAGCCGCAACGTCGACTGCGACGAACAAGCAACAAAATAGTGATAGCTTATTAAAGTCCGCGCTGCCAAAGATAAAATTACCTCCGTTCTCAGGCGCGTACAAAGATTGGCCGTCCTTCCGCGATTTATTCCAGTCCGTGATCGGCGAGAATTCCGCTGTGTCTCACATTGAGCGATTCCATTATTTGCGCTCGTGCTTGTAAGGATCTGCGGAAAAATTGATATGGCCGCTAGCGGTGACAGGAGAGAATTACGATCGCGGGTGGGCACTCTTGAAGAAACATTTTGAGAATAAGAAGGAACTGATTCGAACTTTGTCATTTTCACCACCGTCGCGAAAATGAAGGGCGAAACCGCGGAAGAACTGAGCCGCGTTTATCACGCACTAACGGCCGCCATGAATGCACAAGAAAACATCGGGCGGCCGATCGCACGGGATGGACCTGTTCAATCACTTGGTCGTTGACCTTTTCGATGCGCGCACTAGGCTCGAGTGGGAATTAATCACGAGTGATTTATTCGAGCCTCCGAATCACGAGGCACTACTAACCTCCATCACAAGGCGAATGCTCACACTTAACGCCGCGAAACCGGGCGCGACTTCCAGACGTCCGTCGCGCGTGCTTCACGTCCAGAAACCGGACGGCAGACGCGGCCGATGTACCCTGTGTCGCCAAGAGCATTACATCATGTTTTGTGACGTGTACAAATCGAAAACGGCAGCGGAGCGACGGCAACACATCAAGAGACACCAGCTGTGCTTCAACTGTCTCGGGAAACACAAGGTCAGTGACTGTCAGTCGAAGAAGACGTGCTCGACGTGCGGTGCGCGACATCACTCGACCCTCCACGACGCGTGCACGTCCACTGAAGTCGCCAGACTCTCGCACTCCGTGAACCGAGGTCCAAAAGCCGCGAGCTCCTCGGCAGTGCTTCTCGCGACGGCGCGCGTTCGCATAGCCGACAGATTCGACGTGCTTCACACCGCTCGGGTCCTCATCGACCAAGGCTCCGAGGTGACACTCGTCGCCGAGTCACTGGTCTAGAGACTGCAACTTGCCCGGACTCCTGCCTCGACATCCATTGTCGGCGTTGGCAGTCAACCTACGGGCACACGGGGACGAGTCGAGCTCGAATTTACACCGCTGCGCGACGGTCCGCCGCTGCGGATCTCGGCTCTCGTCCTCAAAGCTGACGCTGTACAACGGTGGCAACGGGTGAGCCGCCCGACGTGGCAGCACCTCGAAGGCATCGAACTCGCCGACCCGGACTTCTTCGCAGCCGACCCGGTAGAACTTCTCCTCGGTGCGGATTTGTGCGTGATTATTCTACAACCAAGTTTACGATGCGAAGGACATCGGCACCCTGCGGCACAAAAGATAACGCTGGGTTGGATTTTGTCGGGTTCCGTCGGCACTGCAGCCGTGACCCGGTCCGCCCAGACTCATCAATGCTGCAGCGACGACAACCTTCACGGCTTGGTGCAGGAGTTCTGGAGACAGGAGGAAGTCGATGCCAAAACTGTCCCACTCACCACGGATAAGTAGGAAACCGAGGATCACTTCGTCCGAACTCACTCGCGAGACGCCAGCGGCCGCTTTGTTGTGCGTCTCCCGCTCAAGCCTCTTCCAGACCTCACGGAAACGAAGCGCACCGCCGTCCACTTGCTCGGGTAAATGGAGCGCAGGTTCGCCATGACGATCAGCTGAAGCAGCTGTATACGAATTTCATGCAGGAGTATGAAGTCCTGGGGCACAATTTCCTGCCCGGCCTGCCGGCGCTGCAGGAACAACTAAGTACTATCTGCCTCATCACGGCGTGATGCGCAAGACGAGCCCGTCCAAGCTGCGAGTCGTCTTCAACGGCTCATCAACGGTTACGACAGGAGCGAGTCTCAACGGGTACCTCAGGGTGGGACCGAACCTCCTGCCCGCTCTGGACGATGTGTTGTTGCAGTGACGAGTGCACCGCTTCGTGCTGGCGAGCGACATCGAAAAGATCGCCAGATACTCGTCGCTCCGCCAGATCGTCACCTGCAGAAGATTGTTTAGCGTTCCGAGGACGAGCCTGCTCCTCAGGAGTTCGAGTTCAACACTGTGACTTACGGCCTAGCGTGTGCTCCATTCCTGATGATGCGCTCCTTGCAACAACTCGCCGACGACGAATAGGTCCACTTCCCCCATGGATCAGCGGTTCTGCGCCGGGATGTCTATATGGACGACACCCTCACGGGCGCACCCTCCATCGAGGAAGCCATGGAGCTTCAGCGGCAGCTGACAGAGCTGTGCACGGCGGGCGGGTTTCCGCTGAGAAAGTGGTCGGCTAACGACCCTCGCCTGCTAGCGTACCTTGCGCCGGAGCACAAGACACAACGCGACCTGCTGTCGTGGACGCCGCAGTCAATAACGATTGAATTTTTTACTATAATTTTTGCGCAGAAATTCTATTCATCTCATCCCACAATATAATACGTCATGGAAATTTGAACAGTTAAACGCAAATGGTGTTCGAATTGTTTTTTTGCAAAAGTTGTTTCGGATCGCCGGACGTCGGACGCTGCAATCAGCTGATTGCTACACGCGATGTGTGTATGGCGGAATATGTGCATAAAAGAAAGAAAGAGACAGAGAGAGAGAGAGAGAGAGACAGAGAGAGAGAGAGAGAGAGTGAGGAAGAGGAAGAGAAGGAGCGAGAGACGTTTATAACACGGATGCACGTATGCACACTTTTTTCTCGCTCTCTTTCTCTCTTTTACACAAATACTCATACACTCTCTCATTCAGTCACTCACTCACTCACCACACTCCATGTACGGAACATGGAGAGAGTTGCACGTGCTTTCGAGGATAATCCCGAAACGAATATTTGGGTAGTTGCTCGAGAAAATGATTTATCTTGTACAACCGTACAAAGAATATTAAAACAAGAAAAATTGCACGCGTTTCATTATACAACGTACAACATTTACGACCAGTAGATTACCCCACAAGACGAATGTTTTGCGAAAATTTTCTGCGAAATCGATCGAGATCCCAGATATTCCTCTTGTGTGATATTCAGCGATGAATCGCTTTTCAGACAGGAAGGAATTTTTAATGTGTATAATATGCACTTTTAAAACGAGGAAAATCCGAGTCACGCGACTTCGAAATTTTCAAACTCGTTGGAAGATTAATGTATGGGCTGAAATAATGGGCACTGAAATACTTGATCCAGTTATTCTTCCAGATATTTTAACTGGAAGAACTTACGTTGATTTTTTAACAGAAAATCTACCAGAGTTTCTAGAAGATGTGCCATTATTTGAAAGAAACGAGATTGTCTGTCAACAAGACGGTGGTGGGCCACACAACGCCAGGATCATTACGAATTATTTAAACGAGCATTTCCCCGGACGTTGGATGGGTCGGTACGGCCCGATATATTGGCCCACAAGATCTTCGGATCTCAACCCTCTGGATTTCTTCTTATGGGGATATTGTAGGGAAGTAATTTATAAAACAACTCCGCTATACCAGTCCCAAGCCTAGGGTCTCACCAAACAAGAGGTGAGAAAGGAGGAGGGAGAGGAGTAGCAACCTCGTAAAAAAACCGGGTTCATCTAGCCCGGATGATAGCACGTAAGAGTTCCTACCTAGGATACAGGAAAGCTACTGCCTTGTAGGCAACGGTGTTGGCTCACCAAAGGCTAGGAGAAGACAACCTCGATCGCAAATCACCTAGTCCTCCAAGTTGAGGGTTGTCGATAGGCTAATATCCTATCTCTAAATAATATCCTATCTAAAAAACACTCTATTAACAGACAAGAGAAGGAGCCTCGGACTCGACGGATTAATCGGAAACGGAAATGGCTACAAACTAGGAACAACGAGATGAAATTTGCGACCTGGAACGTTAGGAGCCTGTACAGGCTTGCGGCACTACAAGAAACAATGGACGAACTGATGAGATACAGAGTGGATTTGTGCGCACTACAGGAGATAAGATGGCCCAACAAAGGTATTCTAAACAAAAGGAGCGGCACTCTGTTTTATAGTGGCAGTACAGATAAGAGAAACTTGTGTGATACCGGCATATTTGTGAACAGGGTTTTGAACGATAGAGTGACTGACTTCCAGACAATCAGTCTCAGAATCTGCAAAATCAGGATAGGGATGGAGCCACATAATATAACAGTTATCTCGGTTCACGCCCCAACAGAGGAAAAGGATGAGGAAGTAAAAATGGACTTCTATGCAGATCTAGAAAAGGCATACGATAAAGCATCCAGCTTCGATATGAAAATCATCCTAGGAGACTTTAACAGTAAACTAGGCAATGAAAGAATATACTACCCAACAATCGGCAGGCACAGTCTATATGAAACCACAAATAACAACTCCGCAAAATTGATTGAGTTCGCAATAGTGAAGGGAATGATAATATCCAGCATCTACTTTCCGCACAAGAGAATCCATAAAAGAACATGGAAATCGCCGGATGGCACCACGATGAATCAGATCGATCATGTCCTGATAGACAAAAGATATGCCTCACATATAAATGATGTAAAAACAAAAAGAGGAGCCAATACAGACTCTGACCACTTTTTGGTGACAGCGAAGATGAGAACCAAAATGGCTCACAGAATGAGAAGAGGCCGGAAGAACAGAGAACAAAGGTTTGGAACAGCGAATTACTAAGGAGTGAAGAGGCACGCGCTGGATTTGAAAAATCGGTGGAAGACAAATTAAGAAATGCCAAATACAACTGGAGCCAAGAGGAAAGGGTAGAATGCCTATGGGAAAATTTAAAAACTAGCATGCACCAAGCAGCGAGACACTGAGCGAGAAACGGGCGAAGTTCTCGGGACCAATGGTTCGACGAGGAGTGCAGGGGAGTCATCGAACATAAGAACAATGCCAGACAAAGGATGATCAGCACCAAAACGAGACGGGCAGAGGAGTATAGGGAGGCGAGACGAAGAGCAAAATATCTGCTGAGGAAAAAGAAAAGAATTTTCTACCGGGAAAAACTAATTCACTTGGAACAAGAGTGCCATGATAAAAAGAACAGGAAAAATAGAAAATTTTTCAGAGAGATGAAAAAAGCCAAAGCAAGCTATACACCACGCAGTGTAAACTTATAAGAACCTCAGACGGCATCTCAGCAACGGACCGATCATGGGTAGAGCATTTCACCAGTGTTTTTGCAAGAGAGCAGTGTGGCCTGGAGGAAGTGCAGACCGCAGATCAGGAGGAGGTGAGCCTCAACTTCATGCCCTTAAAAGACGATGTGACGGCTGCTGTAAAGACCCTGAAAAGCAACAAGACCCCCAGGAACGGACGCAATAACCGGTGAGATGTGGAAGAGCGCGAGAAACACAGCACACGGAATCCTGCATAGAATAATAAAAATTATATGGCAAGCAAGAGGAACACCGCCTGAAGACTAGACAACTGGGTTAAACCCTATCCCTAAAAAAGGGAACCTAACAGTATGTCAAAACTACCGAGCTATCACGCTGCTATGCATTGCATATAAAGTAACCACATCTATACTGAGCAAAAAATTGGAAGAGATATATGGAAGCGCGTTAGGCGAGTACCAAAGCGGCTTCAGGAGAAATAGAGCTACCACGGACCAATTGTTGACTATCAGACCCTGGAGAAATTTTGGGAACACAACATCTCATCGTACCATTTATTCGTAGACTTCAGAACAGCTTATGATAGCATCATCAGAAAGGAAATGTGGAAGGTAATGGAGGAAGTGGGAGTACCAGAGGTGTTGATAAGGGTATGCAAAAACAGGTGATAACAGGTTCGAAGGGAAGGATTAAAATCAACGGCATGACTTCAAAGACTCTAGCAATAGACAGGGGGTCAGACAGGGCGACGAACTGGCCCCAATTTTATTTAATCTGGTATTAGAAGCAATGATGAGAAGAGCGAACATCAGAAGAAATGCCACGCTGCTACATCATCCAGCTATCAAATCCTGGGATACGCCGATGACCTGGATATAGCAGGAAGAAGCCTGAAAACGGTAAGAGAGACTTTCGAAGCAATTGAGGGGGAGGCAAAGAGAGTAGGTTGAGAATAAACGAGGATAAAACAAAATTCATGATAGTGTCCAGATATCAAAGCACAAGGAAAAACATAGGAAAGAGAATGAATATAGGGCAATACTCCTTCGAAGTGGTAAACGAATTCACCTACCTTAGATCGATAATCACATCAGATAACAATGAATCTATTGAGATAAAGAAAAGATCAGTTAAAGCTAACAGAGCGTATTTCAGCTTCACCCCCTTGCTAAAAGCCAAAGAATTATCAAGAGTGACTAAAGTCATAATCTACAAAACCTCATAAGGCCCATAATAACATACGGATCGGAATGGCTGGACGTTGAAACAGATGGATATCATAAAGCTGGGAGTCTTTGAAAAAAAGATACTGAGAAGAATATTTGGCGCCAACAAGATAGGCGAAAACGAGTATAGGAAAAAAGCGAAACAGCGACCTGTATGAGCTTTTTGGCGACACCGATGTAGTAGCACGCATCAGAAGCGATAGGCTAAGATGGCTGGGACATGTACACAGAATGGAGGATCAAAACCCATGCAAGAGGATACTGTTTGGTGATATACACAGCGGAAGGCCCAAGGGCAGACCCAGAAATCGATGGTGGACTGCAGTCAAGGATGACTTAAAACTATTAAGACTGAGAGACTGGAAATCCGCGGCTGAGGACCGTGATAGTTGGAGGACGATTCTCTATGAGCCCAAGGATCTCTTCAGGTCCGTCGAGCCATAAAAGAAGAAGAATTTATAAAATGCTTCCCGAAGATACCGAAGAGCTAGAGACAAGATTATGACATGCTATTTGGGATATGGACGAAGTAATGGAGAACGAAAAAAAGTTTATTAAAACACATGAGAGCTTGCGTTAGGATGGATGGCGGGCATTTCGAGCATGTGCTCTAAAATTTTTTTTTATCAATCCGCTCTTTTCAGAGCGACCAACATTTTAACGTTGGAACATCTGATATAAGCAGAATGAAAATAAATTTTCCCAAATGTGATTTATTAATTACATTATTCTTGCGATTGACTGAAACCTTCGTATCGTGAATGCAATAATTTCGAAAACGTAATAACGTATAATACATGCTTTTTAAGATAATAATTATTTATTATAATTAGAAATAGTTATTAATTATGATAAATAATTAATTTTTTAAGTACGTCATTATACGTTTCATGTTTTCTACCGCATTCGCAATGCGAAGGTTTTTAGAAGATCTTTTATCTCATCTCGCGTCAATTACGCGCACGTCGCAACTTTACATTACGTCGCACGGTTACATGTCGTGTTTCTCGCAGCAACGTAACAATGTTCGCGCAGTAACAGTGGTCGCGCAGTCTCCGCGGTTCGTCGCTATAATAATAACTGTGCAGCAGTTAACAATAATACGTAGCATGAAGATTCGCTACGCTGTGAGTGAGCAGATGAGTGAGTGAGTGACTGAATGAGAGAGTGTATGAGGGTTTGTGTAAAAGAGAGAAAGGGAGCAAGAAAAAAAGTGTATGCGTACGTGCAGGCGTGTATAAACGTTTCTCCCTCCTTCTTTTCCTCTTTCCCCCCTCTCTCTCTCTCTCATTCTGTCTCTTTCTTTCTTTTACGCACGTACTCCGCCATACACACATCGCGTGTAGCAATCAGCTGATTGCAGCGTCCGACGATCGGCGATCCAGAACAACTTTTGCTAAGTGACGTTATTTTAAGAAACACGTATTCCTGACGTAATTCTAAGACATTTTCTTCTTTACCAAAATTTTATTTAAATTATTTATGTTATAAGATAAAATAGTTAGCGACTCATGCGGTGGTAATCACACGTCGTGTGACATTGACCACCCGTTTGACCACGTTGAAATTGACCACGTTGCAATTGACCACGGTCCCGATTGACCACGTTACAATTGACCACGTTACAATTGACCACGTTACAATTGATCACGTTGATATTGACCACGTTACAATTGACCACGTTACAATTGACCACGTTGATATTGATCACGGACAGTGCATGGACAGGAAACACGCGTGCGCGCGCACAAACACACACATACACACACACACACACACACGGGGGGGGGGTGCAAGGAGGGCCTTCGGCCCCCCTCCCGCACCCACCCCGCCAGTAGATTGGGTGAATCCCGTTTTACAACAGCGTGGTCAATTGTAACGTGGTCAATTATAACGTGGTCAATTGTAACGTGGTCAATATCAACGTGGTCAATCGGGACCGTGATCAATCGAGACCGTGGTCAATCGGGACCGTGGTCAATCGGGACCGTGGTCAATCGGGACCATGGTCAATTGCAACGTGGTCAATATCAACGTGGCTATTCGCAACGTGGTCAATTTCAACATGGTCAAACGGGACGCTCCCTAGCCACGCGCGATCGCGACATCGGAATCGTGTCGTTCTGTCGTGATTTGGTGTAGATTTCGCGTTCGAGCTGAGCTTAACATCTTGGTGTTTTTCGCGTCGTAATTAGAATAATTTCGATTGCGTCACGGTCACGTCGGCAAGCGATCCGAGACCTTCCGAGCATTGTTCGCGAATCGAGATATTATTGCGCGTTAGATTACCGCATGTGACGTCTCTCTGGGGAATCCGGACCTGAAATATTGCGTCTTTTAGCGTGGAAAGGTTCTCGCCTACCTATTGTTTAAGTCATATAAGTGATTTGTCCACTGCTTGAGCGTGAGTGTGCGCCGCGAACTTTCTTTCTTTTTCTTTTGTAGCCGTCGAATCGTAATAGTGTATGCGTGTGCGTGTCGAGTGATCTCGCGATTTGCGCGAGAAATTCGAGGAATTGTTGCGTGCTCTGTACGCGAGTCGTTTGCCTTTGATGCATGTGGGTTGCGCTTTGCCTGATAAATTATTAAGCTGCGAGATACTATAAGGTACAGCGAATACTGTAAGATACGTCCGATAATCGATCCGGTATTATCTTGCACGGGCAGAGGCCGGCCCGATTTTTATCTACGAGTGTTCTCGTTTCCGCAGGGCGAAAATCTTTACTAACCAGTCTTGCTGCCGCGTATTACCGCCGCCGAATATCTGCGCGATCCGTAACACTTATTTGTCATTACATCCGGAACATCTTCCATCCCGCTTTCTCCCGGCATGTAATTATACATCAATTCTCCGTTTTTGTCAACGATATCTTTTCCCGCCTCTCTCGTACGACGAATCGACTCCCGTTTGTCAGCGCAAAGTTCACCCAAATTGTGTAAAGAAAAAATAAATAATTGTTATAAAAAAATATATTGCAAATAATTGCATACTTTTTTTTAAAAACAATTAT
>JBCEZX010000113.1:260541-273633 GCA_039654345.1 Cataglyphis cursor
TTCATACTTATGGCTAGTGTCATCTGCCGGAAAAACCGGAAAGGAATTACCGACACACCTGGTATATATATATATATTGTTGCGTCCGCTGACTCATGATTTATCGAGGTTCGCTTTAGACTGCCGTAACTGCAGGCGACATGCAAGGACTTCGAGATTCCTCAATCATCCCTTGTCTTCTCATTTCATCAATCATTTTCTCCGCTTCAGAACGCAAATGCAGAGGAATTCTTCGAGGCACTTGCTTGATAGCGCGAGAATCATTCAAATCTATTTTATGCTATACGAGATCACAATTTCCAGCAACAATATCCTGAGAAAAAATATTTTGAAATTCAGTCAAAAGTTCGGCAAACACCTCCTTCTGAACCAAATCTAAATCTACTGAATCTCGTTCAAATAATTCCGTCAAGAAAATAGGAACTTTATTCCTCCGACTTAACCGTGCGCAAATCAACTCCTCTTTTAAAATTCCTAATGCGGAACGAAAATTGTTCTATTCCAGTAGGAGATAGGAAATCTATTCCTAAAAAACAATCATCACTTATATTTGCAACAAACATGAGTAACTCTAAAGAAAATTTTTCTAATTCTACTTTAACAATCGTTCTAGAGTGAATCGGAACCACTTTTCCAGTAGGATAAACAATTTTAATATTTTTTCCTACATTCTTAATTTCAAGATTATTTATTAAATTACTGCTCAAAATCGACACATCAGAATCCGTATCAATTTTAAATTTACACAATTTTCCGTTAAGTTTTCCTTCGTAACAGAATAGTTCACAATTTTGTATACGTCTTAACTTAAAATTAACATTCGGGGTCTTCACTCTATTTGTCGAACCGATCCCGTCCCATTCGACAAAATCTAGTATGACTTCTGAATTTTTTTCACCGGGTACTCCGCATGAAAATGTTCAACTTTCCCACATTGCCAATATTCCTTATTTCCCTCCGAAAATTTAATTTTTGTAATATTTTGCTGAAATGTTTTGTTCTTTTTTCTTGTAATTGACTTCTCATTATTCTTCAATATTGCTAAATCCATTCCTTTCAAAATTAAATCTCCGTTCTGAATTATTTGAAAATCCATTATTTTAATAAAAACGATTTCACCTTTCCAAAAAATTATTTTCCTGAATTTCTTGTATCATCATAGCTCTTTTATCTCTCTTCTATTGCAAATTTTAATGAGTTTACATTTTCTAGTTGTAATGTCCGCTTTAAAAATCCATTAGTTATTGCGGCAATAAATTGAGCACAGACGATTTTATCGCGAACTTCGTGCGTACATTCAGGATAAGCTAAACGCGATAATCGTTCAATTTCGGCTCTCAAAGTTGATAAATCTTCCTCCTTTTGTCTCCTATTGGTAAATTGCGAATAATACGTTTGTCCCTCTCCGTAATTCTAATCTTGACTCCAAATCCGTAAATCTTAATTTTTCTATTTCTACAATTCCATCTAATACGGAATGTGCCTTTCCCCGTAAACAAGATGTTAACGCTATCGTCTTCATACTTTCGCTCCAATTATTTGCCCGCGCTATCAAATTAAACTAAAAAAATTCACGCAATGGGACACCTCCGTCAAAATTATCCAGTTTTAATTTATAACCTAGCTTTTTATTAACTCGCGCTCCGATTTCTTCAAAACTTCATGCTCTAAAATTATCTCTAGTATTAGAATGACTTAGCTATATGCCCATTTGTCGCATCCTTTCCTCCATTTTGCGGAGTATCTCATTCCTGCAGAAGTTGCGCCTCAAACTCAGCTCGGTCTTTCAGACGCTCCTCGCGAAGCTGCCGTATCTCTCGCAGCACAGATTGAAGAATAATTCAAGAAATGGTCCTGATGCCGTAATTTGTGCCGGAATCCCCAGCCACTTCCAGCCCTGCGGTACGGAGGAGAGTCGCAGCTCGAAATCTTTTTCATGTCGACACTCCAACTGGCAAAATTTGCTGTTCTGATGTAGCCATAGCTCCTTGTGCAGTGTTGTAGATCCCGGAGAGACCCCCAAAATGTTGCATCTGCTGGCTCGAGATTTATCGAGGTTCGCTTAACACTCGCACATCGTGTCACTTCCGCACTCACGCGAAAGAAAAGCACCCGTTTAGGAAATAGGAAACTTTATTTCCTATAACGTATTTATTTTGAATTATTTAATTAATAGGCAATTAAGTAAGAAGAAAGGGAAATTAGTGGCGTTCTTTATAGATTTAAAATCAGCGTTTGATTCAGTAGATAGGAGGAAATTGGTGGAAGCTATGAGAGAAAGGGGGGTGAGGGAAGGGCTGGTTAGAAGAAGCGAGGATATTTTGAGGAAGTCTAGAAACAGGGTAAAGAGAGGGGAGAATATAGGAGCAGTGTTTTGAACAGGAAGGGGGGCAAGGCAGAGATGTCCATTGAGCCCATATTTATTCAATTTGGTGATGGCGGATATAGAGGAAATAATGTGTAAAGGAGGATGGGGAGGTGTTAGATTAAGGGAAGGGAGGATCTACACTTTGGCATACGCGGATGATGTAGTCTTGATTGCGGAGGAGGAGGATAGAATGAAGAGTATGATCGAAAGGTTGGAGGACTATCTGGAAAAGAAGGGGCTGGAGTTAAATGTGAGAAAGTCGAAAATATTGAGGTTTAGGAAAGGAGAAGGTAGAGAAAAGAAAGTAAGTTGGAGATGGAAAGAGAAAGTGATAGAGGAGGTAAAAGAATTTACTTATTTAGGTTATGTAATACAGAAGAATGGAGGACAGGAAGCGCAGATAAGTGATAGGTTAAAGAAGGGTGCTGCCGTAATGGGCCAGGTTTGGGGAATTGGTAGAAGGAAATTTAGGAACGATTGGGGAAGGAGATTATGGCTCTTTGATAAACTGGTGTGGACGGTGGTGGGGTATGGGGTGGAAATTTGGGGATGGAGAGAGAGGACAGAGCTGGAGAGACTACAGGAAAGATATCTAAGATGGGTATTAGGATTGTGGATGAGGAACGCCGGGCTATATGATAAGGGAGGAATTATAGAGGGAGAAGTTAAGAGGTAGGGCCGGGAGAAGGGCGTGGAGGTTCGAGAAAAGATTGGAGGAAGGTAGGGGGAGTGTGATTGCGAGGAGATGCTGCGAGGAAATGAGGGAGAGGTGTAAAAGGAAAAAGGATTTATTGAAATGGGAAGAAGAAAGGTATGGGTTTTTTGAAGACAGAGATATGGATGTGGTGGAGGTAGAGGCGAAGAGGTCGGAAGGAGTTCTAGATTTCGGTTATTTTGTAAAAAGAGACGTAGAAATAGATAAAAAGGAAAGATGGGAAAGGATAGAAGGGTCAAGATATAAGGTGCTACAGAGAAATAAAGGGGAGTGGGATCCCAGAGTACTTGAAGAGTGGCTGGGGGGAAAATAGATGGCAAAGAGTGGCAAGGTTTAGGATGGGAAATGGAATGAGGGGGTACTGGTACTGGAAGGATGAAGGGAGGAAAGGCTGTAGAGTGTGTGGAAAAGAGGAGGAAACTTGGGAGCATGTATGGGAAAGATGTTTGAATTGGGGAGTGGAGAAAGGATGGCAGAAGATGTTGGAATGGGGGAAAAGGGTGAGGGGGAGGGGTGGTTGAGGGAATTAGAGAGTTTAAGAGGTGAGGGAGGGGAGGAGGAGGGAAAGATGTTCGGATTGAGAATTAGGATTAGAGGATGAGATTGAAGAGGAGGAGAGATGGAGAGGAGAAGGAGGGAAAGAAGGTGGAAAGAGAGAGAGGAGAGTGGATGAGAGAAAGAAGAGTGATGTGGGATGTATGAAAGAAGATGTATGAAAGGAAAACGCGATATGAGCCGGAAGCGAAAGTCCCAAATTAGAGTAGGGCTTGTTGCGTGTGTGTGTGTGTGTGTGTGTGTAGGCAGAGTAGAAATAAGTAGAAGTTAAGATAGGTTAAGTTAGAATTAAGATAATTGTAAGAGATTGTAACCCCGAGGGGAATCAATAAATCACATATCTATCTATCTATCTATCTATGCGAGTAATAATATATGTGATTAATATTTAGATTCTTAAGTTATTATTTATATTTTTTATGATATATGTTTTTTGTATGAAACTTAATAAAATTTTAAAACGTAAATATTTAATATAATAATATTTTTATTATATAAATGATGCAATTTTCACATATTATGAGATATTGTACAACACAAATAAATTTAAGACAATATGTTTTAATACGACACAATCACGCCAAGTTTGTATACTTTACTTTGGTGTATAAGTTTGTTTTATGCAATTTAGAGTTTATAAGAAATTGTCCTCCAATGAATATATCTTAAAGCGTGTAACGATCTACTTTCCCAACGCCACAGATCGGCTCGTCGGTACTAGAATTTGGGAGAAGAGAGAGACTCGGACTCACAAATTACACACTCGGTTTGGCCAACAAATAATAGTGGTTTATTAATCTGAATATGTATAGCACGTTGTCTAAAGAAAACAGGATCGGCCAATAAACAAAAAATAAACAGAATCCGCGAATACAGTTTAAAAGAACAAACTCGGCTAGTAAGAATAGAAGCGGCGAGTACAAATAATAGAACGAAATCGGCCCGTAATAATAGAAGCGGCGAATTCATATAAGAGAACAGAATCGGCTGGTTCTAATAGAATCGGAGAACACAAGTAAGAGAACGGAATCGACTAATAACGAAATTGGGGGCTACAAAATCAAATCCAAATATTTACAACGAAGGGCAGAGGTCGTGCCAAAGCGTGACGCCCGGTGCCGAGAATTCGCACTGCTTGGCGGCCTATCCTGAAAAAGATTAGAGACCGGCCGGCGTGCTTTGCGACTTATCCTGAAAAGGACTAGACGCTGGAGATGTTGTTCCTGGTGTCACGAGCAGGCACGAGACTCTTTACGGGGCATGTCAGGCTTACGGACTAGACGCGATATTTACAAGGGACGCGGACGCGATATGTATAATGGTTTTGGCTTGAGCCTGGGGCTCTTGGTCGCAAATCAGCGATGATCATCACACGGCGACGGAATTCGCGGGTATCGCGAGGAGACGATGAAGAGAGCATTCTTTATCATGGACAGAGTTAACCGTTGAGAGCATTCGATAGGGTGCGAGAGCACTCGTCCCTCGGACCGGAGGCGGTTGGTGCAAGAGAGAGCACTACCTTGCACCGACAGGACTGGATACCGAGAGCACTTGTCCCCTAGACAGTGATGCGCTGGGAATAAAGTCGCGCATGCGCACTAAGTAAACGCTACGTATACTCACTAATGTACTACCTAGTTCAATGAAATATGAGGTAGACCTCTCCCCCCCTCCAGCGATAAAAGAAATATGAAGGAATTTTTAATTAATATTTCTATCAAGAAATGTTTCTATTAAAGAAATAAAATACATTAATATTGATAATAATAGAAAATTTATTTATTTTTTACGTCTGCAGTCGATTTATTTATACATGAATACCAACATTTGTTGCGAGGGTAAGGGAAACTGCAGAAAACCTCACTAGTATGCTCATTAATATCCAACAAAAACATTAAATAATACATAAGATATGATATATATAAACATATAATATATATAAACCGTAAATATAAATATTAATACATTTAACATATTTAACTTATTAATAGATATTTTACATTTACATATAAATATATATACTTTACATTTAAAATACTTTATATTTGAAGAAAATTATATTTGAACAAAATTAACTAACAAAATAACTATAATAAAATATTAAAATTGTATATTAATAATGTTACGTCCGCGCGACAACTTCGAGATTAATCGAATCGCGCACGACACGTTCCACACACACATTCCGCGCCGTAAATAATAACACTTATTATTTAATAACAAAAGGAACTTTAATAACACAGAAACACAGAATACAGAACATGGAACAAATTAACTCGTTAAGAAAGAAAGCGGGACCAATCGCGGAAACGTCCGCACGGAATCGAATCCGCCGCGAGACTAAGATGGCGGCTCAAAACATCTAAATGTCAGCTGTTGTTTAATAACAACTCCCCTAACGACGCGTCAGGGAAACATCTCCTGAAGACGGTACAGCACACCAGCACAGATGGCACGCAGAGACGGATCAACAGAAGGCGGATGTAACAATAATAATCTGTAGTCCACCTGGAGGTGTTCCCAAAAGATTACTATAACAGAATAAATTATTTGATTAAAATAAGTACATGAATAAGTTTGCTTTTATAATAAATAAAAATACAACTATAATTATTAAAACTAATTAATTAAATATAAAAACAAATATATAAATAAATATTTAATAAATATTTTGCATTGCACTAAAACATGCACCTGTGCATGTTGGATCACAGACAAAAGTAAGCAAACAAAAAAATATATATAAATGTATAAATAAACAGAACAGAAAACAAATAACTAAAAAACATAAAATAAACAAAAAATAAATATAAATAAATAAGAAAATGTAGAAAAAGAATTTAAAAAAAAAAAAAAATATTGCACGGCATTATTACACTATTGATTTTATCACAAAATAAAATTAAAAATTGCAATAAATAATTTAAAAAAAATAGTGTGCAAAATAAAAAATATTGAAAAATAATAATATAAATAATTAGAATAGAAATTAGAAATAATTAGAATAGAATGTATTATTAATTGTATTAACACTTGAATCCCCACTGTGGTATGTGACCTTGACGGCAGTGAGGCTCTGGCTGCAATGATCCCTCAGGACCGGTGGGTTTAATCGTGCCCGGGTGGCCTGAGGAGTAGTGGCTGGTTAATGCATATCTAGAGGGTAGTGCCCCTCGAATAAAATGCACTCGAGGACGCCCACCTCGACCGGAGGTGGCTCTGATCCACCATCGACCTAGAGGGTAGTGCCCCTTGAATTAAATGCACTCAGGTAGACGAGTCCGTTAGCCCGGTAAGGCAATCGTCTAAGGGAAGGAAAACCCCGACAGAAAACCACCTTTAGAGCCATATGGATGACGTCGAAAAAAGTGAAGAACGTACCACCCCAGAGTGGCCGGACACCTAGGGGTCGGCGTGGGGGGAGTATAGTCCCAGCTCCACCCACATCATCGTGCAATGGGCGAACTGTAGAATCAGGGAAGGGCGCGATAGATGCACGGGAGATCGACGATGACGAATTGGAATCCTTGGCGAATGAATACATGAGGAGGATCGTGGCTGAACTCCGGCAGGGTTTGCTGGTGGTCCGGGACTTCACCACGGAAGAGTTAGGGGCGCGGCTCGATGCACTCACGGAAGTGCTGACTAAGAGGGCTATTCGCGCAAGGGTACGCTTAGGTGAGGAGGCCGACTAGGACGTGGAGCAGCTGACACTCATGGCCATCGAGGCGATGTCCCTTGGGCATACTCTCCGCGACCTTCCGCGACTCTCCGCAGTGTGCGTTCCCGGGAAGGAAGGGACAGCGGAGAAGAAAAGGACTGAGTTCTCCAAGCCTTCCGTTCCTCCTCCGCAGGAGAAGTGGAAATGGGAAAAGGTGGGGAAACGGAGAAAGAGGAGGGTATCTCACGGGAGAGATGCTCCTCCTCCCTCTGTATTATCCCCTTGACCATGCGCTGGAGGAAAGAAGAGGGGGAGGGAAGAAGTCCCTGGAGGGACGGGACCACGCAGCTGTGACCGCCAAGGGGGGCTATGTCTGGGTCCGCCTTCCCCTCTCCGAGATTGTTTCGGAAGGAGAGAGGAGGAACCTAAGGGAAAAAAGAGAGGCGGTCAACTCGGGCGGCATCGGCCCTTGGGCCGCCCGAGACCCGTTGCCTAAGGTGTTTTAAGTATCTGGAGGTGGGGCACCTCAGGGATCACTGCACCTCGGGAATGGACCATTCTGCCCGCTGCTTTCGCTGTGGAGAGCGGGTGGGTGAAATGTTCGGCGGCCCCCAGATGTGCGTTGTGCACAGATTTGGAGAAGCCGGCTGAGTATATGTTCGGGGTGGAAGGGTGCGTCCCTCCGCCGAAAAAGCGTGGAGGACGCGTGCCTCTCTCGAGGCCGGGGAGTCCGGCGCAGGGGCCGAGTCCTCCGGACAAGAGGACGGGTGAGGGGAGCGTTGATCCCGTGAGTGACGCGGGGTCCGCTGCAGAGGGGGCGGAGGGGATGGATACGGTCTAGGTCGTTCCGTCCCCTCTGCCTCCACAGCCGGGAGGGCCGGCTGTGTTTAACCGCCGAAGGATTGCAGGTGGAAATGGGCGGGGGCCCACGGAAACCATAGCACGTGTTCCCCCGAGCAGGGGGGATGAGGCGATTGTGACCCTGTCTCATCCCTCAGGTAGGAAGTAGCAGGAAGTTCTTCTGACTTCTTCATCCGGGATGGGCCCGAATTAACGAGCGTATGCGCAGGGCGCCTCCGGTAGCATGTGAAAAACGATTCCCGGAGGTTGCCTATAGCGCTTGGACGGTAACCATGAGATTTTAGCCGATAAGAATCCGACATAACCCTCGGCTTCCCCCGGAGTCAGGGGTATCTATGAAGATTTCCCCATGTAAAAAAAAAGTTAACACTTGAATAAAGAGAGAATTGAATGTTAAAATCGATAATGAAACAAATACGAATATGAATATATTTACGGAAGCAAAAAGAAATTATCAAATTTGTACTTGAAATATAAATTATGTATAAAGTGAGATTAAATTGTTAATATTACAAAAAAGAGTTACAAGAAAAAACAAAAATATATAATTTCTCTATTCATCTTTAGCTTTATTATTGTTATTATTAGAAGAAAATAAATTCTTATACTTGTGTAATTCTAAATGTGCCGAATCAACTTTAAAAGTGCAACAATTAATGTTATTAGCTTCAAAACTTGATCGTACTTTACAAATCGTGTCTAAAGTGACATCAATCCGATTCCTCTTTTTATTCTTCACATCTGTAACAATTAAAAATAATCTCTCTGCTTCGACATTAGAATGTGAAAGTGATAAGATTGTATATACTAAATTTTCTAAATTTGGAAAATACGGTTCACCACCGAATTTCTTCTTTTAAAAATATTCCACATGTCATCAATATCTGAATTAGTCAAAAGAGTTTTATCCACGTCGTTAAATAATAAGCAACATTCTCCATTCATAAGCTAAGGCCGTAATATCAGAAATTTGAAAATGTCTTGCTACATTTCTTAAATCTGGAAAGATAAAATTACTTTCATCGCGCAAAGCTATATTTCGATCTAAAAATTTAGGTTCGCGAAAAATTTTATCATTATATGGTAATCGTTGTATCATTTCTTGTAACGCGGTTATGTAAAAAAATAAACATGTCGATTTTATTTCTATTACAAATTCGGAAGATTTTGATTCTAAAAACGATTCGCATTCTGGATTAACATATATCGAAATTAAAGGTAAAAAATTTTCAGGATTAATAACATCTATAGAAATATTTTTTAACGCGTTAGATAGAAAGAAATTGCATCCCATTTGCTTTATTAAATGCTCACTTCTTTGGGTTAATTTATGAAATAAAATTTTTCTACTTTGAAATAAAGCGTTAAAATCGTTAAAAGAATTCAAAGAATATTTAAGAAATGGCATATATGCTTTAATTTTATTATCATTTAAAATATTAAAAATTGTTATTGCCGAGTTATTTTTACTTTCTATAGTTTCTAAGTGAAAGTAATGTTTCAAGACTTCCCGATTATCAAGAAGTCTAGTAATACACTTTTTGAAATGCCAGAAAAATATGTTGCAACTGCATGTAAAACATTTTCACAAGAATCCGGCAATTTTGCACAAGCTTTACTCGCAATAAGAGCTGAAGAATGGCATATACATTTTAGTACAAGGTACCTTTTTTTTCAATCTAATTACAAAAAGAATCTCTAATTCCTATCATTACAGAAGCGTTATCACAAGCCATTCCTACAACATTTGTTAATGGTATATCTTTACTTTTAAAACATTTTTCAAATGCAGAATATAATTTATCCGCGGAACAATCTGTGGCGGTATTAATTCTAATAATTGTGTAATACATTTTCGATTTTCTAATGACACAAATTTTACTAAAATACAAAGTAATTTATCACCAATGATAAATTACTTTGTATTTTAGTAAAATTTGTCATACTTGTGCGCAACTATTTACATAATAGGAGTATCGAATACACACTTAAAGGAAGTGGTGCATCATTTATTAGCGAGGTCACAGCAGGAATTCCACAGGGCTCTGTCCTGGGGCCGTTGCTTTGGAACGTAGCGTTTGATAGTGTACTTCAGGAGGGCACTGAAAAAGGTAGTCATATGGCGTGTTACGCCGATGACACACTCGTGATGTCATCCGCAGATACAATCAAGACTGCGATAGCGCGTAGTAATTTGCAGGTAGCTTTAGTTTTAAACCGTATTAGTAGACTGGGACTGGAGGTGTCTATAGATAAAACAGAGGTTATTGTCTTTTATGGCAAAAATAAATCTCCTAAGTCGGTATATATAAGTGTAGGCGAAAAGCGTATAGAGGCAAAGCAGACGTTAAAATACTTGGGCGTAATGTTGGATAGTCGTTTTGCTTTTCGGCCGCATTTTGATTGTAGAAGAGAAAATCGGCAAAGTATGTAGGGCTTTAGGTAGATTGATGCCTAATCTTCGCGGACCTGGTGAGCTCAAAAGGAAGTTATATGCCCAAGATTCTATCTATATTTCTCTATGGAGCACCAATCTGGAACGAGTCCTTTATTGCATCCAGAAGTTCGCAGGTAATAATTAATAGAGTGCTTCGAGTGTTGGCAATTAGAGTAGTTGACGATCGAGTGAGAGAATTGGGAGAGAGCAATAGATGGACTCAAAAGTTGGAAAACGATATTAAGGCCGACGAACAATTTCTGCTGAGGAGACAATGGGAGATGCGCATTGAGAATCCCAATTTATCAGGGGTTAGAACTAGAGAGGCAATCCTTCCACAGTTTCATAGATGGCTCGATAGGTTTGGTACCGTCTCGTTCAGGATGACACAGTTACTGACAGGTCATGGTTGTTTTGGAACATTCCTATTCAGAATAGATAAAAGTCTAGAGTCCGTATTGGGAGCATTGTGACGAAGAATGAAGTAGAAAACTCTCCTGAGCATACTCTTAAAAGCTACGTGGAATCCGGAAAGAACTCGGTTGGGAGTGATGTTGGATATTGATCCAGATAATATATCCTTAGGGAACATAGTTACACAGATCTTAGAGTCCAGAGACAAATGGAGCGCTTTTGCGGAGTTCGTGAACACAGTTATGCTAAAAAAGGAGATAGCTGAAAGAGCTAGACAGGAAGAAGAGGTTAACAGAAGAGATAGTCGCGTTACCGCGAGAAGACTCTAAGAGTAGCGATGGATCATTAATATGGTCTTGACATTGAGAGACTGAGGCAGGAACTTAACCCGTTTTCAGTTCAGACGATACGTAGCTGTATATATTGAATGTAAATTTTGTAAATAGTCGTTAATCCTAGGTATACTTAGATTATTAATAGGTTATTAATAGTGGTAAGCTAGTATAGATAGAACAAGGTGAATGTATAAGGAATGTGAATGTTTACGTGTGTGTGTGTGTGTGTGTGTGCGCGCGCGCGCGCGTGCGTGCGTGCGTGCGTGTGTAGATGACTGATAACTATGCTAGATTTAAGTAGTAGAAACTATGTACATAGAACATTATAGTATACGTAAGCGACAGCTCAACTTATAAAGGCTGAGTCTCAGATGTACTCGCGTTATCTGCTCTTTTAGATAATGCAAGTATAGCAATACTGGAGAAAGGGAGAGTACCATGTCACCTTCCTATTTTCTCCTTAAAGGTGTACATGTCTTGTTCCAAGAACAAGATATGCCAGAGGTAGCGTTGGTAATTGAAAGGTAATTCTTACTTATTTAATTATTGATGTAGTTGGACACTAGTAGATTGCATAGTTAAACAAGTGTGGCTAGCTGTGCATAGGTAACAGTGGTGTAAGTCCGTGAATCGCTCTTGTACACATATACATAGGTGTGTGATATCGATTGATGAATCTTGGAGTGGTATAGATTTCTGTAGTAGTGTTCACGTATATGTACGTACACGAGAGGTGTTCTTCCTATGGAAGATTGAGTGGAGAGAGAAAGGAAGGTGAACGCTTGCTCAGCGCGATGCCTCTGGAGAGGCGGTAGTAATGTGAAAAACAATTCCCGTCCCATCCAGATATAGGCAATAACAGCAAACTCTGCTAGAGGGGATGGGTTTTTTAGTGGGTATTCCTCTGGACATTTTGTCTGGGGGCGAATCCCACACATGCCCTGGAGCCGGCCCCGGGCTAGGGTGCGTAAAAGATTTTCCCATCCCGTCAAGCGAAAAAAAAAGACTTATTTTAAAGTAGAATTACGTAAAATTTTAAAATTATCAAATACAAGATGGCTTGTATTGCAGAAATGTATTACAAGACTTTTGGAAAACTGGAAAGTCTTAAAACATTACTTTCATTTGGAAATTTTAGAAACTAATAATAATTCAAAAATAATTTTTGATACTTTGTAACGATGCATCACTCCATCGTTCCCGACATGTTGCCCGTCAGAAGTCTGCCGCCCGGCGAACACCAGCCGGGCAAGGGCAGAGGCGCTTTGCGCCCTATTTTAATAAAACCGAACCCGACCGCCGAGTAGCGCCGAGCGCTTCCGAAAAGCGCCAAGCGCTCCGAGCTAAAAATCCCTCGCCGTTTCCCCCACCCCGAGGGGAACGTTAAACGACGCAGGTGCCGTAACCGATGGGTATAAAAAGCCCGACAGATCGGTGCCTGACTCCGCTCGACCAGTACGCACGAGACAATTCCATAAACCGCTCCGAAACCGTCTAAAGACAAGGAACCGGAGATTGACGTGTTCGCAGCCGAGAAGCCTTCACTTGCGCACAGTACAATTGGACACGTTGCAATTGCACACTGTGTTATTAGACACATAAAGTTACGCACAGTTCGTTTGGACACATTTCATTTGCGCACTGTTCAATTGGACACCGTTGCTTTTGAACACAACACATATTTTTGTATAATTTAAAATACATACACACGCATGTATGCATGTATAATTTTGAAATTTTTTGACA
>JBCEZX010000113.1:354678-376172 GCA_039654345.1 Cataglyphis cursor
AAGTTCCCCGCGCGGCTTCCCCTCGACCCGCGCCCCCCTCAGAGGACCTGAGTTAGAACTCTCCTAGTATTCCTACTAAATTGCGAATCCTCCTTCCGTATAAATAATGATGAAAAGGTTTCAATGATGTCACAATTGCTAATAACTCCCGATGCGTAATACAATAATTTTCCTAATACAATAAAACTCCTTTCCGCTTTACTCAAAACTCGACTGAAATAAGCGATAACTTTCTCTATACTACACAGTGAGTCAGGACACCAGAAAAAATGGCCAAAGTCGATTCCAGAGATGAGGTCGGGCAAATGTCCTGTCGTAATCTTGATAGTCTAAAGTAGTTATTTTTAAAATTTCATCCGATTTGATCGGCTGCTTTTTATTTGGCAGCAATTTAAACTTTCAAAATCATATGCAATCAAAGATTTTACTTTCCAAATATTTCATTGATACTGTTATATTTCAGCAAATAAAAAATCTTTTATTACTTCTCATCCATTATTATATATAGACAAATTATTATAATAGAGCACAAAGTAAATAGTGTAAAAATTAAAAAATGGCGTAACTTTATACTCACATATTACTCACTCCTTCGAGTATGTACTTTAAGCATATGGCGCCCATTTTTGCCCATTTTTGCATAATTTGGAGAATTTTATAATTCAAGACTATGCGCACATACAAGATGTAAAGAATCAGTTTGTGCGCATTACCATAATCAATATCAATGTTAAAATACAATTTAGTTCAAAATAGTTGCATAATATGTAATATATTTTGCAGATCATTATATTATTTTTCTGACATAAACAAATATACTGTGTGATATCTAGAAAAATGGACTTATTAAGCATTATCATATCTGTATTTTAATCATTGCAGTTTTCTCTAAGAGAGGACGATATATTTATATACATGTTATTAAGTGTCCGCATACACTGCATTTCCGTCATCGTATGCCAAGAATATTAATAAATATATATTACGTTTTATTAAACGTTCTAACAGCTTTCCTCAATCGAGTCAAATCATCAGGTTTCACATATTTAATATTCTTTTTCGTCAAAATGTATTAACTATATAATATATTTGGTGTTATTTTGTTTACGAGTTTAGACTTCACTCAATAGCCACGTTCGGTAATTTGGCCGCAAGGTGGCTATAGAGTGAAGTCTAAACTCGTAAGTAAAATAACACTAAATATATTATATATACTATACGAATTAATTAAAGAATAAACTGATTGTTTTAAAATTTTAATATTTGGAGCTTTGAAGATTTGATTAAAAAATAAAATTTATTTGATTGAGGTCACTAAAAAGCAAATATCTCTTATAGAGTTAACAGTTCTTAAGTTTATTATTCGACTTTATCTATTTATTTTTGTTTGCTCTATTTCTCCCTTTATCTTTACTTTAGACATAAAGATCATTTGTAAAAATATCCATATTCACAAAAAAAAATTTTACAACAAATTTCAAATTTCCGTCAAAAAGATTTGGGTACACGATTTGGGTATACAATACATTTTGGCGAAAAAAAAATATTAACATTAAGAATGTGAGACCTGATGATCTGGCTCGATTGAAAAAAGCTTTTGCAACATTTTTAATAAAACGTAATATTAGATACAAAACCGTTAATAGAATGAAAGAGAGATTCGAGCAACAAAATAAGGAGTGGTTAAATTCCGAGTTTCATGTTCCCATTATTCGTACTGATATCAATGTTAAGGCAAACATGCATGGTCGTTTTTCTGTGGGATTTAATCAGAAATCTAAACAATCGCAACGATGAGAAATTGCCGAGATTAGTGCCCAATGCAAACATGATCCTCTGCGAATTATAATGGCATGTCGCTATGCAGCAAGGTAATCGGGGCAGAAGGACTTACATATGATTCTACGTAATATTTTAGAAAGTTTATAATATTCAAAAAAATATGGAAAATTGTTGGATGTACCAGCACCTTTAATTATTAAAAAGACTCCTGAGGAAGGCTTGGCATTTATTGTAGACAACTCTCTTTTTAAAAGTATGTATACGAATATACGCCTAGCATCAAAATCTTCCGGAGCTGATATTTGGCCATTATATAATAATGAGATATTAAAGCACAATGTAGGCCGCCAAAGGAAGCAATTAGATTGACGAAAATGTAGCCGAAGTTTTTGTTCAGCCACTCTTAAATCATACTGTCAAACGAATTGTTGACTTACAAACAGACTTAATATTTGCAACTTTGCAAAAAATTAATTGTACGGATATTGAGGTTGTCTTTATTTGCTCCTGGGGATTTGATGGAAGTACCGGTCATTTCATGTATCAACAACGATATCAAAATGTAAAAAATACAAACGATGAAAGTTTATTTGCAACCACTCTGATCCCACTGCGGCTATCGACATCTACTGGTCTTATATTATGGAAATAACCGAACGCCACAGCCTGCCAGATATTGTCGTTCGATCAAGCTCCAGTTTGTTAAAGAATCACGCGATGTAATTTTGGCGCAAAAGTTTTGTATTGAACAGCAAATAGCAAAACTGCAAGTATTCGAGATCATGCTACAAAATTTTAGGCTAAAAATACATTTTTTTCTGTTTTTGACTTTAATTGATGGCAAGGTTTTAAGCACTATCACGGACACAAAATCGTTGCAGACTTGCCCTATTTGTCACGCAACTCCTAAGCAATTCAATGAAATTTCGAACAAAACCAACGGATTATTTCTACCTAATCCCAATTCATGGCAATTCATGGAACTAGCCCGTTACATACATGGATCAGGTTTTTTAAATGCTGTCTGCATATATCGTATAGAATTACGATAAAAAAATGGCAAGTAAGATCTGACGAAGAAAAAGTTAAATTTTCTAAAAGAAAAAAACATATTCAGGATGTTCTCTGGAAAAAGTTGAGTCTGAAAGTAGATATACCCATATCAGGCGGAAGTGGAACCAGTAATAATGGGAATATAGCTCGCCGAGCTTTCGAAGACCTTGATTTTTTTGCTCATTGTCTCGGATTAGATAGTGAACTTATTCGAAGATTTAAGATTATTTTGATTGCCTTATCTTGTCATCTATCATTTGATCCAATCCGTTTTGACGACCTATGTATTTCCACATCTGAGCTATATGTTGCTTCGTGTGCTTAGTATCCGATGCCATCCACTTTTCACAAAATTTTGATTCATGGAGCCCAAATCATTTCTACAAGCATATTGCCTGTAGGAATGCTTGGTGAAGAAGCATCAGAAGCCAGGAATATGAATTATAAAAGATATAGAGAGTGTCATAATAGGCAGCAAATAGTCGTCTGGCAAATATGGGAAACATCTTCTACAGAGTAATGGATACGTCAGATCCAATTGTATCAAATATCAGCCTCAATAATCGTTTTAAAAAGCAGAAACGACTACCTTTTTCACAAGATATAATTCGGCTGTTTCTAATACCCAAAACAGACGAAACTATTCATTCTGACGACAGTGAAGAATTATTAGAAGATTATTAGAAGATTATTATTAGAAGACACTGGCTTTAATGAAACTATTTCCGCCTTAAACGAAGTGATATTATCTACAAAAGAATAGTTCATGAGTGGCGAGGGGACTCATAATAAACAAGCACCTCGAATATTGAGAGGCGACTATTTACAAGCATCTTGAAATAAGGGTTTAAAATCCACTGCAAACCTCTGCGAAGTAGACATTAGATATTATAGTCTTTTAGCTGCAGGCGTTCTATTCGGCATGAGCGATTGCAAGATTTCCCGATAATCAATTTTTATGCAAAACGACCAATTTTTATAATTTTCAGTCGCCATGTTGGATCCCCCATTTTGAATTTTGAATTTTTGACATAATATTCGCTATCAGTGACCTTAAACATCCCAATACATCTAATTTTATTAAAATTGACCAATTTTTATGAATTTTAGTCACCATGTTGGATCCCTTATTTTGAATTTTAAATTTTTAACTATATTTAAATTTTTGACTCATATTCGCTATCAGTGACTTCAAAAACTTCAATATATCCAGTTTCATTGAAATTGATCAATTTTTATGAATTTCAATCGCTATATTGGCTTCACCATTTTGAATTTTTTAATTATGACATCATATTCGTTATTAGGGACCTCCAAAGGGACCCCCTATTTATCATGTTTTATAAAAATCCGATAAAATCTTGAATTTTGGCCACTTTTCCTGGTCTCCTGGCCCACTGTGCACTATCCTGAATCTGTGACAAGACTGCTCCAATTCCGTGATTTGAAGCATCCGTATCTAAAATGCACTCTCCTTGTTCCCTTGGAAAAGCTAAAATTGGTGAAGAAATCAACTTTTGTTTTAATTTTTCGAATACTTTCTGACAAGACAAAGACCATTCGAATTTTACCTGATTTGCAGTGAGAGTAAACAAAGGTTTTGCTATTAAAGAAAAACCTTTTATAAATTTCCTGTAATAGGAGCAGAATCCCAGAAAACTTTGAAGTTGCTTTTTGCTTTTAGGAAGGTCAATTCTCCACACCAATGATTTTTTCCGGATCCGTGGCGATGCCTTGCTCAGACACAATATGTCCTAAATACTTTATCTCCTTTCCAGAAAGAGAACATTTCTTTTGATTGATTTTCAAGATTGCTGAACGCAAACGAAGGAAAACCTTTCTAAGGTTGGTTATCATTTCTTTAAAAGTTTTGTTGAAAACATCGTCAAGATAAACCATACATATTTTAAAATATCTTTCAAAATCTTTTCCATTAGACGCTCAAAAGTAGCTGGGGCATTACATAAACCAAAATGGCATAACTTTAAACTGCCAAAGTCCATTCTCTACAGAAAAAGTTGTCCTTTCTCTATCCTTAGAACGTACTTTTATTTGCTAATATCTACTCTTCGAGTCTATAGAAAAACCAAGAATTCCCTGATAATTGATCCAGGATGTCTTCAATACATGGCAATAGATAACAATTTTTGACCGAAACTGCATTTAATTTTTTATCCATACAAACTCTAAGCAATCCATCTTTCTTTTTTACCAAAATTATAGGAGAGACCAACAGACTTCGGAATTCTTCAATTACTACCTGAGACTTCATTTCCTGAATAATTCAATCTATCTCTTCTCTAAGATGTGAAGGAATCCTACGAGGAGTCTATTTGACAAGTTCAGAATCTTTTACGTTAATAACATGCTCTAAAACTTCGCAAAATTCCCTGCAACTGAATTTTCTGAAAACACATTCTGAAACTCAATTAAAAATTCAGCAAAAATATCTTTTTGAGTCAAAGTTAGATTTTTAGAATTTTCCTCGAAAAACGTTTTTAAGAAACAAAGAAAATCTTTTTTAATAATCCGCGAACAAGGAAATTCTACATCGTCTCTACAATTTTCAAAATTCTCAAATTCTGACTCGAAAATCTTTCAAATTTATCATTTCAAGAAAATCAGACCCTAAAATACAATCATCTGAAATATTTGTAACCAACATTGGAATTTCCAAAAGATATTTCCCTAGCTCAATTTCAACAATTACTTTATAATCGACTGAAATAGTTTTTTCAGTCGGATATTTTAAACAACATTTATTTATCGCATAATGCTGTTTCGGCCCTGTAAACAAACTCTTTTTTACAATGAAAACATCAGAATCTGTATCTACTTTAAAAAAACAAGTCTTACCATCTAAAATCCCTTATAATTAAAAGGATTTTTCTTTATTCTATTCTTTTTATACACAGTGCGAGTTATTTTTGGGGCATTTTCCATAAAATAAACCTGCCCCATGAAGTTCGACTAATCCTTGTTTTCCGTTAAAGTATAGGACATTCGGATCGGAAGTGCCCCTTCCGATACGAATGGACCGGAGATGCCCCGGAAGTGAACATCACATTGCCAACATTCTTTTTTCATTTGATTAAATCAGTGCTGGGATTTACTTGCACATTTCGGTCAGATACTATCGCTCACGCCTATTGCCCCCCACTCCTCGCTCACGCGTTAGCAACGAATCGCGAAAAAAATTTTCACGATGTTTTCAAAAAAATATTGTCTTATCATTACATTTAGGCATTCTTACATGCGGACACTCCTGAGACGCGCTCCTTAGTTACGCGTATCTGGCGATTCGTTGCTAACGCGCGAGCGAGGAGTGGGGAGCAATAGGCGTGAGCCACGGAATCCGGCCGAAATGTGCAAGTAAATCCCAGCACTGGATTAAATTTATTAAATTTATTATTTGAAGTTTTATTATTAAACTTTTCAGAACTCTTTTTATTAATTTCTTTCTCTTGTTTATTTTCCTCATTTCTTTGTTTGTAATTAAATTTATTAAATTTACTATTTCTTTCATTCTTTTCTTGCGGAATAAATTTATTTTTTGAAAAATTATTTTCTTGAATGACTTTTACAGTCATTGCCCTCTTAACAGCTGATTTTAAAAACGAAATACTTTCTAATTGTAGCGTTTTTTTAATAAATCCATCCGTTAGTAATAAATTGCGTGCAAGCAATTTTATGTCTCATCTCGTGAGAACATTCGGGATAAGCTAAACGTGATAATCTTTCTAAATCCGCGGCAAGAGTAGACAAATCTTCCAAATTTTTCTGTTTTCTGTTTGTGAATTGTTTATAATAAATCTGGGCCAAATGCCCCTCTCTAAATCGCAATTCAAATTTTGATTTTAATTCTTCAAATTTCAAACTTTTAATTTCAAAAATTCCATCCAAAACCGAACGTTATTTTCCCCTGAAACTCGATGCCAATGCTACTGTTTTGTGAGAATCATCCCATCATTCCTCTATTTGCGCTATCAAATTAAATTGTGTCAAAAATTCACATAAAAAGACACTTCCATCATAATTGTTTGGTTTAAGTTTATACCCGAAATCACACACACATTGGAATTAAAATTTTCAAAAGGATTATGACTATGCGTTTTTCTATTATTAGAAGGACTGTATAATCCGTTGTTGGAACCTCTTCTCTATCCGACGAAGCTCATTGTCACGCTCACGCATCTGCGAGTCGTATTCGACCTGCATCCATTCCTCACGGAGCTGACGAATCTCCGGCATAACTGGACTGGAGAGTAATTATTTCCAACGATAGTTCAGATCTCGCAACTTGAAGCGTCGACATAATCCGAAAAGAAACTCCCACCTCTTGTTACTCCATAGTTATGACTCATTATTTCATTATTTAACCCGTTGTATGATCTCGAGATCTCTCGCAAAGATCCTGAACGAGCCCTCAAAATGTTACGTCCGCGCGACGACTTCGATAAATCGATTCACATAACACGATGTTGCACTCGCGCCGAGAAATAATGAAAGTCTTGGTTAAAAAAGAAAATAACAATTTCAATAATTAAAAGAGACAAACGAGCACAAATAAAATAACTGAAATAACTATAAAGTATATAACCATTGGAAAGTGTCCGCTCAGCACGATAGAATTCCAACTTAAAATGACTACTGCTTTACACAGATGTTTTTAAAACAACACCATGATCTTCCTTTTTAATTCCTTTGCCGACACGACGAAAGATTGGGAACACTATCAGGGATGTAACAATACCATATATACAATTATATAATATAATACCGTTATTATTTTAAACCATATGGTATAAGGAGAATTTACTTTATAATTACTTATACTAAATAATCGATAAGTAAATAATTATATTATTACTTTAAATTGACGGATTGTAAATCTTTTGAATCCCCGTGAATAGATCCGGTAAATGCAGACCGAAAAATTCATTAATAAAATTATTTCAATAAATTTAATGTTAAGCTAAATATTACATTTGTAACTCTCTTTATTAAAATTTAAAGTCCATATTTTAATTTTCTCTCATTTAATATTGTTGCGTCCTTTTTAAGAAATAAATCTAATTTTTTTTATTAACTTTAAATACCGGGACGTAACAACATATTTTACTTACTGGCACGTAACTAAGACGCACCCAGCGAATTTCACGTGTGTACATATCAATCTTAGTTGTAAAAGCCGAGAAGAGTTGTTTCCAAAATGTTCTTGATGTTACACAAGAATATTTGACATGGTATTTCACTTACTGACACGTAACTAAGATGTACCGAGCAATCTACACATATGTACATATCGATTTTAGCTGTGAAAGCCGAGGAGCATTATTTCTCAATGTTCTTGATGTTGCACAAGAATTTTCAATGTATTTCACTTACTGACACGTAATTAACAAGGGGAGAATCAGACGTGCCCGACGTCGATTCAAGCGGCGAATTTTTTATGTGTAGTCCTCAATGAGAAACAAATTCTGGTAAAGTTATAGAGCACGCTTCTCACGCATTTGTGCGAAAAAAAATGTAAAAGATTTTCAAGTTCAATTTAACCGCTTCACGATGTGCAGTAATCAAAACGGCGGAGTGGCTCAGCGGCTAACGCTCAAAACTTATAAGTGAGGCATCGCTGGTTAGAATCCCTTGTATGTAATTTTTATTTTTTGTTTTTGTATAATCTTTTTTCCGTTCCCATTTTAACATTAAATAAATTTTTGAAGCATTTTAACATTAAATAAATAAATATTACGCGGTTTTTTCATAATAACATTTAATTTTTAACATTTTCATTCCCCAAACATGTTCCATATATTTCGATGAAAATTCGTGCAACGATATCGGAATGCTTTCTGCAGAAAAGGTAAGGGAATGAACAATGTTTAATTCAAAAAATATGTTTATTAAAATAAAATAATAATAATTAATAACAGTTATTAATAACAGTTATAAACAACAAGTCACAATAACTAAAAAAAATTTTTTTTAATTAATTTTATTTTCTTCTAATTAATTTTTTTCTTTGTAATTTCAAAGTTAGCATTAACGAAAAATAAAATAAAAAAGACGAAAATAAATAAAACAAAAATAAAAAATAAATAAAAAATAAAATGAAATAAAAAAATAAATAAAAATAAAATAAAATAAACATAAAATAAATAAAAAATAAAATAAAATAAAATAAATAAATAAAAAATAAAATAAAATAAATATAAAATAAAATAAAATAAATGAAAAATAAAATAAAAAATGAGGTAAAATAAAATAAATAAATAAAAAATTAAATTAAATTTTAAAAAATAAAAAATAAAAACTAAAAATAAATAATATTTAAATAAATAAAACATAAATAAAAGTAAAAAATAAATAAAAACTAAAAATAAATAAGTAAATAAAAAATAAAAAATGAAAAATATGATAACGTTATAAAATTATTATGTATTAATCGGTAAAATTAATAGAATCCACACAAAATGCTGGATGATATTGGTCGTAAAAACAATGAAAACATAAACTTTTCGTACATCTTATACATCTGATAAATGCAGCATTTTTGCATATATAGGGCGTTTTTAAAACATCTGTTGGAAAGCAAGCTTAATTTACATTTACAAAGATTTTTTGTTCATCACAAAGTTTAGAAGCAAACTATACATAATATAACATATCAGACAACATATCAGAAAATATTGGCGACAATAATTGATGATGTACAATTGATGGAATCAATTTTAGTACAACCTTCCCTAAATGAAATTTTGCGATTTTATTCAATTAGATATAAATAGTTTTGGAGGAGCTTTATTAAATTTTTAACTTACCTATAGAAATAAACGTCGCAAGATTGGCATATAGACGTGCATTTTTGAGGAATTACTTTAATAAAACATGTTCCTATATTTTTATCATACATTCCCAGATTTGTTTGTTCTCTCCAAGAATCGATCAACAATAAAAATTTGTTTTTTTGGACAATAATGTGGCAATAATGTTTTTGATAAAAAATTTTTGTATATTTGCGTCGTTACTTTTCCGGACTTCGAACTAGTTACAATTATGTTTTTATATTTTGTTATAAATTCATCAACAGATTTTTGAACTTTGGACCCAAAATTACCTATTGATTCTTGTAAACATATAAATATATGTGATATTAATTCTCCGAATAGTGTGATTGCATATTGGGTGTATGAATGTGTGGTTTTATTTAAATTTGGCTTTTTTACCAGAACAGTCTTTGATCTTTGTTTGGCAAGGCTTCTAACAAACATGGACTGATATTGGCAACATATAATGTATAGTATAACTATTTCCAAATATTCACAATTTGTGAAATTTAATTTTTTTTAAATTACCTGTTTGATCAGTATTGATGACAAATTTTTTTTTTTAATTTGGAACTAAATCTCGTACTTGAATACGAAATTATTCTGCTGAAGCCAAAATTTCTTGCATCGTAATGGTCTCCCTTTCACTCACGTATCTTGTAATTTTTCGTTGTCGAATTCTCTTGAATCTTTTTACCCAAGAAAGAGAAACTTTAAAATGAAAATTTTCAAATTAACTTGTAGCAGCCAAAACCTACTGTTGCAAGTCTCTTGTTGTGACTTGTTGCAAATTTTCTCGAGCCTCCATAAAACGATCATACGTCCAAGAATCAATGGTATTATATTTATTGATTGTTGTTTTGCTTTTTTTAATGTATTCTTTCCATCTCTTTAAATCTTTCATGCTCTTCAAACGGCTACATCATTTTCTTTGAAGATTTGTCAAACCCCACTTAAGATGTTGTTTCGCAATATTTAAAACTTTTATTTTATAATCAATCGGAATATGCTCCAATTCTTTCATTTTCTTTTTTTTCGGTTCACAATCATCAGAATCTTCTAACTCCCGGAAAAAATTTTCTTCGTCAATTTCGTGTATAGCTATTAATTCTTCAGTGATTGTTTTTCGGCCATCATTTGCAAAATATTTCTATACATTTCTTCTCCGATAAGGATCGATTCATGAGAAATTGTTGAAGGTGTTTCTGATGTGATTAGATTATTTTCTTCGAGAAGTTTAGTCTTGTAAACCACAACAGCTCCTTTTATTTGAAGTTTTGCAAATTCTGTGGCAAATAAATCTTCTTGTTCATTATCCTTACTTTCTTCCACGAGGAAATTTTTTTAATACTCATTGGAATATCAAATGTTGATTCCATTTTTTAATTTTTACTTTCCGATTATATTATACTGCTTATGTTATACACAACACAAAGCTGCTTGCTTACAAAGTCAGGTATGCGAAAAGCAACTCAAAACCGAATATGATAATAAAAATATCAATATTGTAAAATTTTAACGTATGAAATTCAAAAGAAATATTTTTATTTTTAGAGCATTGTGAATTTGTTGTTTATATAATAATTATTATTAATTATTATTATATTGTTTTAATAAACATATTTCTTAAATTAAACATTATTTAATCTCTAACCTTTTGTATAAAATTCTATAGCATTTCGATATCGTTGCACAAATTTTCATCGAAAAATATGGAACATGTTTGAAATGGAAATGATAAAAATTAAACATTATAATGAAAAAACCTCGTAATACTTATTTATTTAATATTAAAATGCTGCTGGGAACGGAAAAAAATTATACAAAAATTTACAAAAAATTACATACATGGATTCTAACTAGCGATTCTGCACTTACTCAAAACTTGAGCGCTAGCCGCTGAGCCACGCCGCCACTTCGATTATTGCACATCGTGAAGCGGTTAAATTGTACTTGAAAATCTTCTACATTTTTTTTCAGACAAATGCGTGAGAAGCGTGCTCTATAATTTTACCAGCATTTGTTTCTCATTGAGGATGACTAAACATAAAAAAATCGCTGCTTAAATCGGCATCGGGCACGACTGGCCCTCCCCTCGTAAGACGTACCGTGCAATCCACACATGTACATATCGATGTTTGCTGAAAGTTGAAAAGCTTGTTTCTCAATATTTTTGATGTTGCACAAGAATTTTTTACGTATTACACTTACTGGCATATAGCTAAGACATACCGAGCGATCCACACATGTGTACACATCGATTTTAGCTGTGAAAGCCGAGGAGCGTTGTTTCTCAATGTTCTTGATGTTACATAAGAAGATTTTGACATATTTCACTTACTGGCACGTAACTGACAAGGGGAGGGCGCGTGTCTCGGGAAACGGATTTTAATGAAACTTTGTGACATTGTAGTATTCCCCTAACAAGGGGAATCCACAGTTTGGGAAATGAAGTTCGGGCTGAGGCTTCGTATGGTAATAGTAGTGCCCGAAACTCATACCATGCTCAAGCCATAGGACCCTATAGGCCGCCAGTTCCGAGAAAAAGCGTCTCATACTTCGTGTAGCAATTTCGTTTCGTGTAGCATATACCTAAAAGTTTTCTTCAGTGTCAAGCGATCCGGTGGCCGAAGTGGTAGCGGGCCAACGTGGTAAGCCCAGAGGTTTCGTGTTCGAACCTCTGCTCAACATGGGGTCCTATGGTTTGAGCATGGTATGAGTTTCGGGCACTACTATTACCATACGAAGCCTCATCCCGGACTTCATTTCCCAAACCGTGAGTTTCTCTTGTAAGACTTCAATTCTGCAAAGCGGCAGGACCCACTTCTCAAACATTTTCGAAAAAAACGTATTTGAAAATTACGCGACGAGCATATACCAGTAACTTTTACACTCATTCATCGAAACCAGCATGGTCAAGTGGATAGCATACCAGTCTAATATGCTGGAGGTCAAGGTTCGGTTCCTGGCAAAATACTTTTTTTTTATTTATTTTTTTAAATCTAATTGCAAATTTAAAAAAATATTGTTTTCAGTCTGTTATTAATTTGTTATTAATTATATAATTAATTTAATTAAAAATTTTTGTCGAGAAAAATGTTTTTTTTTTAAAGAAATATTTATTATTTTTTAAGTTATTATATTTGGCACAATTAATGTAAACATTTATTATCAAAAATTGTTGTATACATGTATATTGATGAAATTATATGTAAAAATAATTTACAATAATTTTTTGCAACTTTTTCATGCACATTCACTCTTCATTCATTCTCATTACTGTTTTTTGACAATAAACTTTTTACAATTTTTTGGGTGATAATCATTGTAAAAACATTTAAAACACAGACATACTTCACATCAAGCACACTTTATAAATGAAATATTTTTACAGAAACAATTTTTTTTAAAAGCTGGAAAGGAAAGCAGATATCACATTACAAAAAAGAGATCATACACTAATTTTGCAGCATATTAAGCATATTTAATCATGTTTTGAAAACATAGTGCGGTCAGTGGTGAACTAGAGAGTGAATTTTTAGAGCATTTTCTTGAAATGCAATTTTTCTTTCTTCTTGTAATAATGTCGAACAATTCTGTAATCTATTTATCAAGTTTTTCACTTGATAAAAGTAAATATCGCATGGTTGACAGATCGGACAGATTATTTACCTGATATTATTTTTAGGATGCAAATTGCTTCTCCATTGTTATTAACAAAAATTTCGTCATGCAGAGCAGCATCTGTTTGGCTTCCCCAAGAATCAGTAATCAAAGGAAAATTTTTACCTACATAAAGTACTAATGTTGACTGTAAATAATTTTTATATAAATCTTTTGTTAGTTTTCCAGATTTTTAACAAGTTACAATAATATTGCCAAATTCTTTAGTTAATATTTTTACTGTTTCTGCTACCCTGAGACCAAATTTGTTTGCTGGCTCTTGCTTGCACAAATAAACAGAAGAAAGCAACTTTCCTGAAGCAGTCAGATTATATTGTGCTGTATAAGAATGCGTCGTTTTATTCAAATTATGTTTTTTACGAACATTGACTTTGTTTTCTGATAATCGAGCGATCTATTATACATGCTTTGGTAATTGCATCCCGTCTGGTCTGCATTTATAACAAAATCCAAATCAAATTTTGAAATTAGGCTTTTGGTTTGGATTTGGAATCTTCTTGCCGATTCTAATGTTTCCTCGAGCGTAGCCACGTCTCTTTTGCTGACATATTTTGTTATTTTTCTTTGTCTTATTTTATGTTTTCGTTTGAAGACCTTTACCCAACTCGCCTTGACCTTTGTCAAACTCGCTGTAAAAGAAAAGATTTGCGAATGAAAAGGGACGGCTGCTGCCAAAGCCCATTGCTGCAACGTTCTTGTTGTTATCTGTAAATATTTCATAATATATAGATTCATTGCCTGCAAATACGAAATTTGTATGCATATAATATTTTTCTTTATAATACCTGCTTATAATAACTTCTCGCTTCTTTGAAATGCTCAAAAAATTGATAAAATGAATTTTATTGAGCCTTCCGCCATTGATTACATCTTGTTTCCATTGTACGAGGTTATCCTTCCTTTTTAAGCGATGTCTACCTTTTCTCTGCAAAGTCTTCAAATTCTATTTTGGATGCATTTCGGCAAGAGCAAAAATTTTCGCTTTGTATTCCAAAGGAACGTATTCGTGCGGAGGCTTCGTAATCACTTTGATTATAATCTTCATCTTGAGTTGAATCATCTATATACTATCAAAAAGCAAAAAATAATTTTAATTGTGAATAATAACATTATTGGTGTTAAAAAAAATAGACAACGTACCTCTTCATACAATCCTTCATAATCAATCTTCAAACAAAATAAGATCTTCTCTCTGTAGAAAACTTTCGTTAATAATATCGATAATAATATTGGAAATTGAATCTCCCATAACCATAGATGAAGCACTAATTGTTTCTGGAACACTTTTTGTTATCAAGCCTTTACTTTCATATATCGAATTTGCATATAGCAAAGCATTCGTGAATTCGGCATTGAAATTATCATCGAACGATATTTTCTCTTTAGCAAATTCAATATCAACACGTGAAGCTCCTGCTTTCTCGACCATTTTTTTTTTTTTTTGCAATAAGCGATCTTTGTGTGAACTCCGTTTACAGCAACAATTCACGTTAAAATGATTCACTCTACTGGAGAAACGGTTACCGGTTATGCCGCCCCACTCTTTTTTAAATTTATGATTCTTTTGTCTGTAACGGTCGCATGACCGATCTCACAATATAAAGGGTACAACAGGTAGTAATCGTCGAAAAGAGAAAATTTATTTTGAAAAGTAACGTTTCACCACCGATAAAAATACGAACATTCAACATACAAAATATTATTGTTAAAAGTACGAAAGTACATCCATCATCTTTTTCAACAAAAATTTTAAATTAAATTAATTAAATAATTAATAACAGGCTAAAAATAATTTTTTTTTTTAATTTGCAATTAGATCTAAAAAAATAAAAAAAATCATTCTGCTAGGAACCGAACCTAGACCTCCAGCGTACTAGATCGGTACGCTATCCACTTAACCATGTTGGCTTCAATAAATGAGTGTAATGTTATCAGTATACGCTCGTCGCGTAATTTTCAAATGCGTTTTTTTCGAAAACGCTTGAGAAATGAATCCTGCCACTTTGCAGAATTGAAGTCTTAAAGGAGTACTAAAATGTCACAAAGTTTCATTAAAATCCATTTCCCGAGACACGCGCCCTCCCCTTATGAGACATACCGGGCAATCTACACATGTCGATTTACATATCGATTTTAGCTGTGAAAACCGAGAAACGTTGTTTCTCATTGTTCTTGATGTTACACAAGAATTTTCAATGTATTTCATTTACTGGCATGTAACTAAGACACACCAGAGTTATCCGCACATATGTACATATTTATTTTAGCTCTAAAAGCCGAGAAGCATTGTTTCTCAATAATCTTGATGTTATTACTAAATATTAAAAAACGAGATAGCCTATGTGCTGGCCTAAGACAAACGCATTTGTGAGGATGTATCAGTCTTAAATCATTTCGCTACTGATAACGACCATAGATTGGTAAGTAAAAGTCAATGTTGATACTCACCTCGAGAGAAAACGTCTGATGGAAAAGGAAAACCGACCAACAATGGAAGAGCTGAGAAGGAAAGAAAAAGAGTGCCAAATTGAAAAAAAATTACACCCAACAGAAGAATTACGGGAAATAGAGCTGAATGCACTATTTGGTATTATAATTAACCAAAATCACTAGCAGCATCCGTACGGCTGTGAAAATAGTATGTTCTCTTCGTAAACAGAGAAATCCAAAAATCAGTCCAGATACTAAAAGACAAATTGAGGAACGAAAAACAGATAGACTCACCAAGATATGAAGAATTTAACAAAAACATGAAAAGGGCCATTAGAAAGGACAAAAAAAAACTACAACATGCAATTAATTAAAGATCATGGATAGACAATATGAATATGAGAATATTATTCTCGAAATTATCGAGAGGAAAGTTGGTGATTCACAAAATAAAGAACGATCGGGGAGGTTGTGGTGGCGAAGTATCAAATCGCGGAAGTCATCGAGAACTTCTATTGACGACTTTACAATCAATCAGTATCTTGGCAAAACCAACAGGAAGGATCGAAACAACTAGTTCTGAATGTCGGTTCAGAAGAATTGCATAAAATTTATAGATCCGAACTGGAAGCAGCGCTGAAGCAACTAAAAAACTGCAAAGCGCCAGTAGAGGTTCGTATTACAGGTGAGATGCTGAAAACCGCAGGAAAAGCTTTAGAAGAAGTATTGCTAGTACTGCTAAACAAGTGTCTTGAGGAAGATAAAACTCATCACTTCCAAACTCGTGGCAAAAAATGTTGAAGTCATCTTACTCTTCAAAAAAGACGACTGCACAAACATAGAAAACTATAGACCTATCAGTCTCCTATTTATTTTCTATAAGCTGTTAACCAAAATCATAACAAACCGCCTCAGTCAAAAGTTCGACTTCTACCAGCCTATGGAACAAACGGGTTTCAGCGCGACTAACCATATTCAGGCACTGCGCATATTAATCAGGAATGTACAGAGTATAACGTCCCACTCCACATGGCTTTCGTGGATTATCAAGAAGCCTTCGATTTGATTATGATCTGGACAGTACTCGAAGCAATGAATAAAGCGCGTATAGAGATATTCAACTTGATCAGATATAGTATATACGAGCACGCTACTTTACACGTCAAACTCGAAGAAGACTGGATAACAGGAAAAATTCTGATCCGAAGGGACATCAGACAGGGCGATACGATCTCACCCAAATTATTGTATTTACTCAGCGCTAGAGGACATGTTTAAGAGCTTGTCGTGGGCCAGGAGGGCGTGAACATAGACGGGAAAAACTTATACCACCTCCGCTTCGTTCATGATATCGTCCTCTTCAGCAGTGACGCAGATGAATTGGCCTGACCTGGGCGGCATTCGGAAGACTCAGACACAGCCTCCGTGAACAGAAAATCCCCACAAATCTACAGCGGAAGATATACGCGTGCGACATATGAGCTCGAGACTACGACCCTCACAGTGAACAGCGCAAATCATCTCTGAATCTGCCCAACGTGCAATGGAGCGAGCAATACTGAGAGTCAGTCTGAGAGATCAAATCCGAAACGAGAAGATAAGAAGGAGGACAGGAGTCACCGATGTGGTCGAACGGGTGACGAGAATGAAGTGGCAATGGGCGGGACACGTCGTGAATTTTGTCAGGAATTCCAAATGGACTAAAGTTCTGATGCAATAGAGACCAAGACAGTCAAAAAGAAGTGTTGACCGTCCGCAAGCGAGGGGGCATGATGACATCTGGCACTACGCAGAGAGTAATTGGATGCAGATGGCCTAACAGAAAACGGCGTAAAAGAGAATGGACGGCGCCTATGTTCAGGAGTGGACGTCTGAGGGCTGATGATGATAGTATTAGTAACATCTAATTTATTTAACGAAGCAATATCTTTATAGTCCGTATCTAAGGTCTCAATAATAATGTTGTTTCTCGCATCATCGCCAAATATACCGGCCAACCATTCTCATTTTTCGCGTCTTTTAACATACGATTAAGGAATCTTCCTCTTCCGTCGCACACAGCCATTGTAATTAAATGTTTAGCCATGCTTTACGGAACGTTTCCATCTTCCCATTGAAGTTCATGATGATGTCTAATTAGCCATGAAGCTTGAGATCTTTCAGATTTTATAAGCATTATGCTACAGAACTTGCAAAAATGTAGTGTGAGCGAACATTTCTCAGCATCGCTACTTCCTTCACGATAAAATTTCTTCCAATAATAAATCCTTGCAGATCCACAAATCTTAGCACGATCATAATGAGAATATTACTATACGATTACAAAAATGATGTACGATTGTTTTCGATCATCAAGAATCTCAATCTTTATTTTTTTTGGAATAGGATATTTACTGGTTAGGTAGGATATTTACTGGATAGGTAAACATTGGAGTAGGATATTTACTGATCTAGGTAATTTTACGGATCACGTCGATTAATAAGCAATATTCAACAACGCGATCGTGTAGGATCGATAGTATTTGGTGATATATTTTTCTTGCACTCAAACTATTCATAACTCACGTCCACGGTGGAATTTTTAACAGACTCGTTTTGTCGCGAGCAATCCATGACTGCGAGACGACCGTCATGTAAACATTTTGTGGCAAGTAATAACACATCATCAATATCGCATCCATAATAAGACTTGTGAAAACGCAAGTACATATCAAACAAGAGGGCGAATCTATTTTTCTCAAAATCCAAATTTAAATCATCGTAAGAATAAAATTCCGAGTTTAGATAGTGTTTAATATTGGTCAATTTGCAATTGTCGAATGTAGTAATATCTTTTGGCACAGTATTTTTTCTGCCAGTCTGCAATGCAAAAATCATATATCGCGGCTTTTCCAGCTATGAGACGGATTTTACGGTCCACGAATGCTTGGTTATGTTATGCAGCAAAGGAAATTCATATAGATCCCATGAGCGAAAACTCATTTTCAAATATCGGCTATTTTCCAACGCTCGTAGCAAAGACAATTTATTGACCTCTTTCAATATTACATGAGGCATACGTCATTGTATTTTGAATAATTCAATTTCAGCTTCCGTCGAAGCAGGTCCAAATATGCAATTGTTATCATTGCGCGAACATATCAGAATTAATTCGTGACGGGCGTTCACAATTTGCTTATAATCTTCGCAAAATCCCAATAGTATGTTTAGCAGCACGCAAAAGTTAAAGTTAGCTCTGACAGCATTATGTGACAAATTCCAGGAGAGGCTCACTTGCGCACAGTACAATTAGACACGTTGCAATTGCACACTGTGATGTTAGACACATAAAGTTGCGCACCGTTTGATTGGACACATTTCACTTGCGCACAATTCGTTTGGACACATTTCATTTGCACACCGTTCAATTGAAAACGTTGTTTTTGTACACAACATATGCTTTTGTATAATTTGGAATACATACACACGCATATGTATAATTTTGAAATTTTTTGACATTTATTATTAACTTCATTTGGTAAATAAACATTTTTTATAGTTCGTTTACACAGTTTGTTTGCACACAGTTCTTTTACACACAGTTCTTTTGCGCACATTTCTTTTGCGCACATTTCCTTTGCGCACAATTTTTTTGTGCACTTTTTTTTTTTTTTTTTTTTTTTTTTTTTTTTTGCGCACATTACTTTTGCGCACATTTCTTAAGTACGCGCGCACACACACTCACACACACACACACGGGGTGATGCAAGGAGGTACCCCCTCCAGTACCCACCCAGTCGGTAGGCAGGGGTGGACCTAGCTTTACAACTTACAAAGTACATGCTAAAGTGTCCGATCAGGCCTGTGTCCGAAATGTGTGCAAAAAAAAATGTGCACAAAAGTAATGTGCGCAAAAGAAACGTGCGCAAAAGAAATGTGCGCAAAGGAAATGTGCACAAAAGAAATATGCGCAAAAGAAATATGCGCAAAAGAACTGTGTGTAAACGAACTGTAACAAATGTTTATTTACCAAATAAAGTTAATAATAAATGTCAAAAAATTTCAAAATTATACATGCATACATGCGTGTGTATATATTTTAAATTATACAAAAATTTGTGTTGTGTCCAAAAGCAATGGTATCCAATTGAACGGTGCGCAAATGAAATGTATCCAAACGAACTGTGCACAAGTGAAATGTGTCCAATCGAACGGTGCGCAACTTTATGTGTCTAATAACACAGTGTGCAATTGCAACGTGTCCAATTGTACTGCGCGCAAGGAAAGGCTTCTCACAAATTCCATGCTGCATTCTTCAAAATTTTACCTCTCTCGATTAGAGAGACATAGTTTTTAATCGTGGAAGTTATTCCAACGTTTCTGTTGCAATCAATCTCCACACCATCGAGTTTATATTGAAGTTTATCAAAACGTGACACAATTATTTCTCACCCAAAGAATCGAAAATTCCCAATAATGATAAAATTGGTAAGATATCACCGCGCTTGGCAGAGGAAGTATTCGTTTTTCACAGTCTTCATTAATGATTTTTTTGTTTTCATTTCCATACCGAATTTTGACTTTGCTTTCATAGCCGCCCAAACAGCTGTAGCGGTTGCTCTTTCGACAAGAGCCGAATCTCGCGGTAATACGCATTCGCGCTTTCGCAGCGAGTATATTATCCGCATCGTTCATCGAGATTGTATCCAATGGATTGATACCTCGATCGTCTCTTGCCAATCGTGTTTCTAAATGCGTTCCCGGTCCGCAAAATTAATAGCCAGCAATATGTAATTCGATAGGAAATACGTTTATCGCACGATTTAACAGACCGCTACCTCTTATAGTTTTCGCTAGCATTCTCAATTTTTCGCCACAATCTTTTATCAACCGTGCTGGACCGTCGATATGCATTATGCTGTCACGATAAATTATAATATCGCATGCATCTACGATATCGTTGAACTTCTGAATCAGTTTTTATTTGTTCGGGAAGTTTGTCCCACAATTGTTCCACGTAGCTACCAAAGTCTTGCAATAAAACAATCTTGGGAATAAACTGTAACTGCTCGGTAGTAAGGTCAAGAATATCATTGTTAATATCATTGTTATCGGCGCAGAAACATTTTCGATATTGAGCGGTTTCGACTCGATGCCTTTATAAATAGGGCCCCCTCATGCTCCAAAATTATTTTTCAAAATTTGTGCTTTGCGAGAATAAACATGCGATTTGTGCGACAAGCAACGATAATCAAAGTGACAAATTTTGATGATAAAACACAACTAATGTCCGAAAAAGAAATACGAAAACATGGACACATGCTGCCGATTACTATATGCGGTATCATTTGCGATCCTTCGAACTGCGGTAAGACTAACGTGTTGATAAGTTTGATAGAAAGTCCACACGTTTCGAAAACGTGTGCGTATACTCGAAATCGCTTCAACAATCGAAATATCAATACTTGGAAAATTTGCTATCATCGATTGATGAAATTGGTTATTTTACATTCTCTAATAATAGTGATATCATTCCGCCGAGCGAAGCTCTTCCAAACTTCATTTTTATCTTTGATGACGTGACGTGCGACAAGCAAGATAGATAAGAGAGTACTTTGCTGTTGGATTATGGGGTTACAAACTCGATACTGACAAATCTAAGATATCATATGTTATTAATGACAGGAAGCAGACGCAAGCGTTTGTCGCATAGCAACGTAAATAAGCGAGCGTGTGTCT
>JBCEZX010000113.1:415611-426730 GCA_039654345.1 Cataglyphis cursor
TCTGTGTGCTACCTATCTTGTACTTCCGTGTCCGTGTATTGTCGCGCCTTTTCTGTCTCACTTCGCTTCGCGAACAATTAGTTTTCATTTTCATCATTACGCGATATCTATAGCAGTCAGTATATAAGTATGTATGTATCAGGCAGTAAGTCAGCTGTACGCACATACAAATGCATAGACACACGCGATCGGATCAGTGCGCGGCAGGCTCAATCTCAATTTATCGCATGTGTCTTCTCCATACGCGTAACAAGAAATTACAGCGAGTTCAACATTATAATACGTTATTACACGTTGAAGTTGTGTTTTTCAGTACAATTTTTAATATATAGTGTGTGGGAATGCAATGAGACGCAAATATAACGAGAAAAGCTTGCCTCTATTATTATTAGTATTTTAAAGTAGTAGTTACTGGTATAGTAATTAGTTAGCCAGAGGCGATTCATAAGCTGGTTGTTTTTTTACACCAATGCGTTTTGCATGTGCGCTTTGGTTAAAAAATAAATGCCAGAGGCGATCAATTCGTGATGCTGGTTATTTCACACAAGATGCGATTTGCATGTGTGTAAAATAAATGCCAGAGGCGATCAATTCGTGAGCTGGTTATTTCACACAAGATGCAATTTGCATGTGCGTAAAATAAATGCCAGAGGCGATCAATTCGTGAACTGGAGAGGATATATTTGGACAAATATCACATTGTGTGTACTTATGTCTTACTAATATATAAACATTCATTTATGTGGTGAAAAAGTATAATACTGAGCTCTCGATCATATTAATTATATCGATATACTAACGATGATAAGGTTTATCGTATTCATAAAGCTAATCATAATGTGCAAAAAAAATCAAGAAAAAAATCTCAATGCGAAGATTATCTTTATTGGAGAGACAAAAAAGTATATGGTTGTGTCTCACAAAAATAGGCGATGGAAAGGTCTCTTTATTTATAATATTTAAGATATTGGAAATTCAATATTCAAAATATTGTAAATTCATTATTCTGTGGCGATTGAAATAAATATATAATGTATTGTAAATGTTTTGTAAATTTATACTACAAATACATAAATATTTACATATACAACAATATATAACATTTTATACATATATAAAATATATTATATATATGTATACATAAATATGTATATATAAAAATATGGACACAAATAACCAAATAGCATTTCTCTTAAAAAATATATAGAAGAGTAAACATTATAATTTAAGCAATATTCAAATTGTGTTCAAATGCAATAAAGGCACACATGTATATTTTACTATCACACGCTTAGATATGTCCAAACGATAAAGCAGTAAAAAGCAGTACATTATAATATTCTCATTTGAATATATGGAAGACAATGCAAAAATTGCATCTTTTATTATGCATGTTTGAATTAATTTAATACTATCGATAATAGCGGAATTACAAATGCGGTATTATCGGCAAATTTAGTTACGTTTAGATGAGAGCGCTAACCCATCAGAGTTCGCCCGTCGCTTAAGGATCCCCCTAAGGAGCACGCAAAAATATCAAATAAATATAAATAACATACTTTATATAGTGTGTCAAAAGTCTGGATACATTCAAATATCTCGTAAACGTTGAATTTTAGAAAAAAATATTTCAGACAAAAGTTGTAAGGCTTAAAAAGACGCATTTAATGACAGTATTAATTTGACCATAGGTGGCATTGCCAAAGTCAGGTGAAGGTCAATTAAAATTTTTAAATGGAAATCCTCATTTTTTATTTCATATTCTTGTAGCTTATCTCGGGAGCTTTTAAAAACACTATATAATAAAGTATAATGAAGTATTTTTTCATTAAGTATTTTTTGAGTTACTTTAATCTTAATTTAACGTATTTTAGTATAAAATATAAAATATCTTGTAAATTATTTAGTTTTCGATAATTGTATCGTAATACTTTTATGTACAGGATAATAAGATGAATCAAATGGTGTAAAGAAAAAATAAATAATTGTTATAAAGAAATACACTGCAAATAATTGCATACTTTTTTATAAAAACAATTATTTTCTGTACACACTCTCTCCCTCTCTCTCTCTCCCTCTCTCTCTCCCCCTCTCTCTCTCTCTCTCTCTCATATATTCAAGACAATTTTTTTTATTATGTATATTTTTGTAGTTTAAAGATAACAAATAATATTGATAAATTTGTTAGTGATTCAAGTAAAATTTTATTTGTTATCGATTATAAATGCTTTCCAATAGAAATTTTTCAACTAAATGTTTAAATAACTAAAATCTAATATAATATAAATTTATAAAATGGAGTCATGGGCGTCCGCAAGGGGAGGCAAGGAGGGACATATGCCCCCCCACCCTGAAAAATGAAATTTTATAATTATAATTTATTTTATATTTCCAATGTCTACATTCCTCATTTAACAAAAAAGGAAGAAACAAAATAACATCCCATGTGGAAATTTGCTTGCGGCAAACTATTTGATCCTAGCATCTAGCGTCTATCCAGTTTTCTCAAGTTGTTTTAATTAGTCAGCCGCTAGAAAAAATCTAGTTTATGTGAACATGGCAGCTACATTTCCTAACGTTTGTTCTCAAATAAATACATGAAATATATTAGTGATATTTCGTCTAACGCCCATATAATATTACTTATACACGCGTTATAAGTAATATTATAACAGCGTCATGAAGCTTGAAACTGGCACATCACTGATGGTACATATCGTGAGCAGCTCTGGCGTCTATCCAAACGCGAAGCAAAATTTTCACATATAAAATTCTACGATTCTACATAAAATTATTTTCTTAAATAAACGAGATGATTGAAGCAGTGAATTGAATTATTTTGATTTGTGAATTGAAAAATTTTTGCTTATGATTTATTTTTTATGTACTTTTGTTTTATTCAATTATTTTCTTTCTTTTCTTTGAGAAAAGTTATTAGAGCAATTTTTTAAACAATACATCTTACATTTTTGAAAATATTAAAATATTTTTTTCCTGTCCATAAGTGAAATTGAAGAACTTAAATTTTTTTCAAATTATTGATAAGCTAAATATTGGAATAAAATTACTAATTCTATTTCAATATGGATATAAATTTTTTTTTTTAAACCTAGATTAGAAACTAGTGACCAATTTCAAAATCAATTGGCCTTATCTCTCTCTACTTCGACTGCTTCATCCATTTCTTGTGTTCCATCAACTAGCGCTGACGTTCCATCTAGCATTGTCCCTTGAAGCCATACTAGAAAATGTGATATCGGCCAGTACATCGAACCTAATTCTAATTTATCTTTTGAAGAGAAACTTCAAGTTTTTGAAAACATATGGACTCCAGAAAAAAATTACAACTTTAATAAAACCGGTGAGAAAAAAAGCTTCAGATTTGAATGGCTTGAGAACTATGCTCCGTGGTTAGCATATTCAAAAGTTGCTAACGGCGCCCTGTGCAAATTTTTAAACAAAGGTTCATCGAAGTTTGTAAGGTGGTTTTATAATAATGAATGAAAATTATAATAATAATTTAAAATAATAATCTTTATTTTATAATAAGCTTTAATAAGAGGCTTTAATAAATATAAGAATTTTCATGAAAGCGCACGTAATCATGCTCAGTCTGAATTGCACAAATAGGTTGTTCTGGAAGCAACTAGTTTGATTACCATAAAGGAAAAAAAGAAGCTTAGCATTGTCAATGCGATTTCCCAGTCCAGGGGCGACATCATCACAAGAATCGAGAAAAATTAGGATCAATTGTTCGGACAATCGTGTTCTGTGGTACTCATGACTTATTAGCTCTTCATCAAATGAGGGAAATTTCAAAGACTTGTTAAAATTTTGAATACAAGCTGGTGATTCGATATTAAATTTCGAAGTGGGTTTTCGGAATGCACAATACACATCTGTCAGAATCGAAAATGAGAAATAAAAATTTGTGAAGAAATAATAGCAAATGATATTGTCTCAAAAACCAATGCCTCCAAATGCTTCTCGATTCTGGCAGATGAGACGAGTGATATTGCTGGAGTGGAACAACTTTCGTCAGATTTGCTGATTTTGATAATGACAAATTAGTTATTAGAAAAGAGTTTCTTGGATTTATAATCCTTAAGAAATTTGATGTCCAATTCTGAAGCTATTTTAGAAAAGTGATAACTTTAATTTAAATATGGAATACTGCATTGGACAGGGATATAACGGATGCTCTGTAATAGTTAGAAAAAAAAATGGAGTTAAGAATATTATTCAAAGAAAATATCCTAATATTTATTTTGTTCACTATTCGTCGCATAGACTAAACTTGATTGTCCATGATTTGAACAAATTCTGTGAAATTAGAAATACTATTGGGACCATAAAGAAAATAATAAATTTCTTTAAAGAAAGCAACATCCGATGACAGCTTCTTCCTTCCATCCCTATGCTATGCGAAACTCGCTGGACGGAGCGGCATAAAACTATTGGATTATTTAAAAGGCATTTAAAAGTAATATTAGAGCAATTACATGAAATCTCAGAAAGGACAACAAGTGGCAAACAAAAAGCTGTTTGTTTATATAGTGCTGTCACTAAACCTATATTTTTAATTTGCATTTTCATTATGGCAAGATACTCTGAAATACTGGGACCAATTTATTTATGTTTTGCTGCAAAATCAGCAAATAAATTTGCTGGATTGTCAGGATCATATTAAGCGCCTAATATCTGTCCTTCAAGATGATCCAGATAATTTGGCGACATTTTCACAGAATGCGAAAGCTTCAGTCAGTCAATGGGAATAAATATTACAATTCCCCTGGATTGTCTCGAAACAGATCAAAAGAGCGAATTATACAACAGATGATCCTGAAGAATATTTCAAACTTAGCCTATTTTTGCCATATATAAATTCATCCATTAGCTCTCTTTCAATTAGATTTTCTGAAGAAAATAAGTGTATATTTAATCTTTTCCGGTTATATTCATCTAATTTCAAAGCTTTGACACATGAGAAGCGAAAGAAATTGTTATTAGAGATTGACAAAAGTGATAATTTACTTAATGATGGTCTAGTATGATACAAGGTTGTAAATGAAATTGAGATCAATAATATAGAATATGCTTAAAACTGCCAAACTCGTTCCTGCAATTCAATGTGAACTTCTGAGATCTTTATCATTGCCTGTTACTTCAGCAACAGTAAAAAGATCAACATTACGAGAGTAAAAACATGGCTCCGCTCTGCAGTGTCTGAATCGAGAATTAGTGGCTTGTGTATGTTAAACATTTATAGGCAAATGATTGCAAATTTCAGGTATTATTCAAAATGTTACTTTGTTCGCTTTCATAATCAGAATCCTCCAATGGTGGCACTTCTACATCGGAATCTTCTTCGTTTTCTTCTTCTTCTTCGTCAGCAATATCCATATCAATATTTTCTTCCATTATAACTATGCCAATATCTTCTTCAAGTGGTATTTCAATAATAGACTCCTCATCATCCGAAATATCAATCACCATAATATTAACATTTTCTTCATCTTCATCTTCGATAACTTCATGGTCTTCATCTTCGATAATGATAACTTCATGGTCACCCATAGCGCAAAAATTGTTATAAAAAACGTACACGATTTGACAAGGATGTCATAAGAGGGTTGACTGAAGATGCTGCACACTCCTCTCGATTATATATTTTAATTCTATATGTTTTGTCTTCTTCTAATTAGAGTATCATGTCTCATCTACCTCAGCATTTTTTTACATCTCTCTGGCGTTAGTACTTGTTGAGGAAAAGATTTAAGTTTTGTCGACTATGCATACGTTGTTATAAAGAATAGGAAAAATATTTAAAATCAGGTAGATATATATAATAAAATAACTTATTTATTACAAGCATCGTGAAGAATATCATTTACGGCACATGTTTGGACACGAGACAAAAAAACGCAACAATACACGGAACACGATTATAAAAGATAGGTAGCACACAAAAAAAGTCACGCACTTATTATAACAAAATATACTTTAATCTCAATAAATAATAGATACAATCAAGCACAGAGTTCCGTTAATTAAGCAATTCGTAGTAAAAAAAAACGGTCGCGTTATAAGAAAGTGAAGTATTAGAAAAGCGATCGTCGTAGACGGTTTGAAATAGAGCGGTGTAAGAAGCGAGTGCAGTTTTTACTAAAGCGATGTACTGCGCGAAAGACACGAGTGTTCCGGCTCCTCGAGAGCTTTTGTAGTGTGTCTTTTCTCGCTTGCTGCCAATAACTTTAAATTGTTTGAAGTTTGACATGCGCCGAACTTTATTTCCACGCGAAGAGCTGGCGCGAACTAAAAATTAGCGCGCACGAGAGGCACGGTAGCCATGACATCAGCGTATATGTTACGGTGTCGTGCGTGCCGTTTGCTTATCGTGCGACTAACTGTCAAAGTTGTTTGCGCGATTTGTTATTAAATGTGTTTGCGACATGGGCTTTGTTAGCGGCAGAAAAAGCAGAAAGATAACAACATTTATCACGATTTACTTATTTTTCGACTTTGAAATAATGTGAAAAACAAATAACACGAGATGTTAACCAAAAATAATACAAATTTAATAGAAGATTAAATTAAGCCGATGTCGCAAATCTTTCTAAAATTGTTTAATTATTATATTTAAGCGCGATCTCAAACATTCCCGCCCGTCTCGGCACTTCGTGCCGAAATAAATTCGCGAGCCAGGTATAGATGCTGCGACCTGGCTGATAAGCGTGATTGATCCATGCGTTGGATTGGAATGTGGAATTGAATGATGCGGGGCGGCGAGCGGGAGAGCGGGAGGTAGCGCTCATTCATAGTGTTGTATCGCGAGTCGCGTACGAATACGCACATTGTGTGTAACGTTATTTTAATACATTGAAAATTTCGGACGAGCATTGTTACAGTTTTAATGCACTGGCAGAAGGCCATGCATTCGCGGGTGCGTGTGAAGTGTAGTGTAAAGTGAACAAAAAGTGAGGAGATAGAGGCGGTAGAAAAAAAGATTGAATTTAATTATAAAAATTGAATCAAGATTGCGAAGTTAAGTCGAGCAGAAATAAATCGCGACGCGGCCCGTCGGACAGGGCTTTTACTCGTCTCTCTTTGTTTTCTTAAAAGTGAATAATATATAAGTATATATAATGCGGTTTTGTCGTATGGCTTACGCGTCTGGTGCCGACGGTGATAGTGTCGCTGGGAAGCAACACGAGCTTGGTGAGTAGTCGAATGAGCTCTGAGATGGGTGTCTGGATAGTCACCACGCGTACTACGTTGTCGTCTTCGGAGTGCAGCTTGACGATTCGGGCGAGAGGCCATCGGCTCGGCGGAGATGTCCTGGACCGGAGTAAGCACAGACTGCCGAGGTTGGAGGCCGCTTCTGGATTTATCCACTTCGGACATGAGGTGAGTCCGTGCACGTGTTCTCGGGACCATCTCTGCCAGAAATGGTCCCTTAATTTTTGGATGAATTGCCATCGTGAGAGATGAGTTTCCCTGTGGTCGGCGAGTGAGGGCTCCGGGATGGCGAGAAGTGGGGCGCCGATGAGGAAGTGTCCTGGTGTGAGTGCGGTGAAGTCGTCGGGATCGTCGGATAAGGCGTGGAGCGGCCGTGAGTTCAGGCACGCCTCCACTTGGGTGAGGAAGGTGCTGAACTCCTCGAATGTCAGCGTGGCTTCTCCGATGACTTGTCTCAGGTGATGTTTCGTGGATTTCACGGCTGCCTCCCAGAGCCCCCCGAAGTGCGGCGCGGCGGGTGGATTGAAGTGCCACCTCACTCCGTGTGATCCGAGGGTGTGCGCGATGCGACAGCCGTCGGATGAAGATGCCTTGAAGAGTTTCCTCAATTCTCGATCCGCTCCAATAAAGTTGGTGCCGCAGTCTGAGTATAGGTCCGTGCACAGACCGCGACGTGAAGTAAATCGGCGAAACGCGGCTAGGAAGGCATGGTTGTATAATCCGAGATCAACTCTACGAAGACCGCAATGAAGCCTTTGTACGCTCGTTGCTCCGCCCCTTGGAAGTTCGGATTTGAAACGGGCCGGCGTAGTCCACGCCGGTGCTGAGAAATGGACGTCCAGAAGTGACTCGACTGCGAGGAAGATTGCCCATCTGAGGTTTCGGTGCGGTGGCTCGCCATCGGGTGCACGTCACACACCGATGGAGCAGTTGTTTGACAACAGCCCGTCCTCGTGGAATCTAGAACCGCAGGCGGAGCCCAACGTGAGCTATACTCCACCGTGCAATGTTCTTTGGTGGCATGACTTTACTAAAAGCTGAGTCAAATATGAAGTCGGTGGAGCGATCATTGAGTGTTGCTCGTCGTCTGACAGGATGGCGTGCTTGAGTCGCCCTCCGACTCTTAGAACGCCATTGCAATCCAGGAAGGGACTCAGCTTCACGAGGGGGCTGCGATGCGAGACGATGCGGTTGGCGGTTTCGTTGGCGTAGTGCATTGACTGCACTACGCGAAGCCATCGATGCAGTGCCTCGTTGAGCTCGGCCGGTTCGAGAATCAGCATTGGTGTTGCGTTGCCGGGAAGTTACTTGCGAGCGCCTGAGTGTGGCCATCGCCGACACCACGCTGTTACCCTGAGAAGCCGGTTCAGTGAGGAGAATCTGAGCAGCATCTCGGGTTCGGTTTCCATGTCGGTAGCAGCGTAGTGCGTGGTCGCTTTCTTCTCGGGTGGTTCGCCCTTGGGAGCCTCCAGGTTTTTTTCCGGCCAGCAGGATTCGTCCTTGAGGAGCCAGGCGGGGTCCGTCCACCATAGATGATGGTGCGCTAGTTCGCTGGGAGCTATTCCTCTTGAAGCACAGTCGGCTGGGCTGTCTCGTCCAGGGACGTGTCTCCACTGGGCCTCTGGAAGCAGTAGCTGGATTTGGGCGACTCGGTTGGCCACGTACGTCTTCCACTCGAAGCGTGTCCTTGGATCCAATGGAGAGTGACCTTGGAGTCGGACCAAAGATAGACCGGCGCTGCGAAAAGGCTCAACACAGTGCGAATATGATGAGTAAGAGTAACTAATAATGATGCTGCGCAAATTTCAAGGCGTGGTAATGAAATTTGCTTAATTGGGGCTACTTTGCTTTTTGCAAAAGCTCCTCGAGGAGGAGCCACCACTGATGGGCATCGGCTGGTGGAAGCGGAGCATCCCAATCCAATCCTTATAGCAAGGCGGATTGGATTAGGATTTTTGCGCGGATGATTACGGGCGCCAGACAGCCCAGCGGATCGAAGAGACGCGCTGTCTCAGCGAGGACTCGTCTTTTCGTCAATGCGGTTGTGGAGCGGGGTTGAATCGCGAACGCGAAATGGTCGCCGCGCGAATGCCATAACAGACCCAGCGTGGGATGAAGCTCGTCTTCCCAGGTGTGCTGAGCCTTGAGGAGCCGGTGCTCCTGCGGAATATCGGTGAGGATCTCCTCACAATTGGCGGCCCACTTGCGAAGTGGAAACCCGCCCGCCATGCAGAGCTCGCGGAGCTCACGCTGCAGCGTAGCTGCCTCTGCCAACGTGTTGGCTCCCGATACGATGTCGTCCACGTAGCAGTCACGTTGAAGAGCGGCGGCACCGAGAGGAAAGCGGGATTCCTCGTCATCGGCGAGCTGACGCAGAGTTCGAATCGCCAAAAAATATAATATTCAGTATATACAGTCTCTGTGCTTCGACGAAGGACCTATACACTTTGACGGACTTTGCCTTGAATTACCCGCACACCATGAGCGAGTGCCGCTCCTTGCACATCACGCACTGTTAGACTCGTGTTTCGCAAAGTGCGTTTTTGCGGTGAGTCTCCGGAGATCTTGACGGCTTTCGGTTTCGCGGCGTTGAGAGTGAGCATTCACTTTGTGATAAAGTTTAATAGTGTCTCGTGATTCGGCGGCTCGAATGCATCTCTCGTGGTTGATTCCCATTTGAGCCTAGTGCGCGCATCGAAAAGTTCAATGACCAAGTGGTTGAACAGGTCCATCCCGTGCGATTGGATCGGCTGCCCGATGCTTTCTTGTGCGTTCACGGCGGTCGTTATTGCGTGATAAATGCGGCTAAATTCTTCCGCGGTTTCGCCCTTCATTTTCGCGACGGCGGTGAATATGGCGAAGTTCGACCGAATAAGTTTCTTTTTGTTCTCGAAATGTTTTTTCAAGATTGCCCACACGCGATCGTAATTCTCTCCTGTTATTGCTAACGGTCGTATCAATTTTTCCGCAGGTCCTTGTAAGCACGAGCGCAAGTAATGGAAACGCTCAATGGGAGACACAGCGGAATTTTCGCCGATCACGGAAAGGAATAGATCGCGGAAGGACGGCCAATCTTCATACGCGCCTGAAAACGGAGGTAATTTTATCTTTGGCAGCGCGGATTTCAACGAGCGATCGCTATTTTGTTGCTCGTTTGACGCAGCTGACATTGAGGGAGCGGCTTGGTAACGTTCGGCATATTCGGCGAGCTTACCGCGTTGCTGAACGTAAGTATTTTCTACTGTATCAACAAAGTCAGTTGCGTACTCACTCTCATTATATCTTTCCTTATAGATGGTGTGGATAAGCTCGTGCTGCGTTTCGAATTTGGCCCACAGCTGGTCCAGAATCATGATGCGGATCTCGATGCCGGGATTGATGCCTGCAGTGCCCAGTTTCCTCAGGTTGTCCACCGACCTTGACATGCGACCGTGAATGTCACGCTGAGCGTTCAGCAGGGTGGTCAATTCTACGCTCATCTTGATTGTCTCTTGTTCCAGATGATCAATAAAACGGAATTTCTCTCACGAATTCGCGGGGTCGTCGAAGATCCGGCTCGATGGACTAGAAAATGTTCGCAACGACACGAGACAAAAGAAGCGCGACAATACACGGAACACGATTATACAAGATAGGTAGCAAGTAGTATGTCTAGGCCGGTTCTAACTCAGGTCCTCTGAGGGGGGGTGAGGGGCGAGGGGAAATCTGGGGGGTATGACGTCACGGGGGGGTATGGTGCGGGGGGTATGACGTCACAGGGGGGGTATGGTGCGGGGGATATGACGTCACAGGGGGGGTATGGTGCGGGGGTATGACGTCACAGGGGGGGTATGGTGCGGGGGGGGGGGGGTGAAACGTAAAAGGGTGTGTGGGTCGGGGG
>JBCEZX010000113.1:444725-458199 GCA_039654345.1 Cataglyphis cursor
GAACGCGGTATTGATTTTGACGCTGTCGTATCTGCCCATAACATCGCGTATTCGATCGAGCACCGTATCCCTGGCATCCTCGAGAAATCGCAATGGTTCGATGTAATCAAGATTGATAACGGCGCCGGTTAAAACGCGCCTAATGAAAGCCGTCTCAATCTCGGACCACGAGAATCCCTCGCGCCTCTCGCTGCCGCCCGAGCGTTCGAAGCATCGACGCAGATCTCTCGTGCCCGTCAGTCGAACGACTCGAGCGATCAGAGAGTTGATCGTCCTGATGAATATTCCTCGACGCTCCTCTCGGCATCTCTCTCTCAGAGACTCGAGACGCTCGTCGCACCGTCGCGCACACGCGAGATACTCGTCCGCCGTCGCGACGCTCTGCGCGCTATCGAAAATATCCTTTTCTTCCATACATCTATTCATTCCTTAATATATAAGACTTTTTATTAATAAATTGCGTATCTTCCTTAAACTCTTCGAGATGAAACAAAGTTCTCATCTCGCAACCGCTGCACCAATGTTTCGACGAGCCGAGGACCTTGTCGACGAGATCGGACGCTTCCACCGCGTCGCTGACCACCACTTTCTTTAAAAACGTCGGTTCGATCGAATCGATCGGTTTGTACGCGCAATCCGCGCAAAATCTTCCCTCTTCCTTAATATTTTTCCTATATACGATCCTGTAATAGCGACGCACGACGTGATTAATCTCCCACGCAAAGTTCGGAACGCCGTAACGCGGCTTCCAGTTGCGATAAAGCAGATAGCGATCCGCTCCGACGTCCACGAAGGGTTCGTCGAACCGCGCGTTACTCGCCTCTCGCGCGAGTTTCTCCGTAAAGCCGATTTCTTTTCCGCGGCTTAAACGATCCTCTTTATAATTTTCGCGCAATTCTTCTTTCAAACGAGTCGGTATTCTCAACACTCGTATATCCTCGATACTATTAATTCGAACATTGACCACTTTTTTAATTAGTCTCGTCAAAGCGCTCCGTACATATCTCGTCCTCAAAAATATCTCGCGCTCCTCCATTATTTCTCGATCCGTTACTCATCGTTCAATGCGCGCAAAATCTTTTTGTTAATAAACCACGTATCCTCCTCGTCGTACTCCTCGATGTAAAACAAGGCTCTCGTATCGCAGCCGCTGCACCAGTGACTCGACACGTCGAAGATCTCATCGATAAGATAGCCCGCCCGCACTACCTCGCTGATCGCTACTTCGCTCACGTGCGTCGATACGCTTCTGACGTAGCTCGGACGGCTCGCGCAATCCTCGTAATATCTCTCCTCCTCCTCGATATATCTTCCGTTGTCGAACAAACAATCGAATCGATAGTAGCAATGGACGACGTGATTCGTCTCCCGCGCAAATTCCGGAACGCCGTAACGCGGCTTCCAGTTCCGATAAAGCAGATAGCGATCCGCTCCGACGTCCTCGAACGGTTCGTCGAATCGCGCGCGGCTCGCCTCTCGCGCGAGCTTCTCCTCGAAATCGATCTTCTCCGCGCAATACAAACGATCTTCTATGTAACTTTTACACAGTTCCTCCTTCAAACAGATCGGTATCTTCAACGTTTGTATATCCTCGATACTTTTAAGTCGAGTATTAACGACTCTTCTGGCTAATCTAGTCAGAGCGCTAGGTCGTTTTATCGCGTCGCTCGTGTAAAAATCTAGATAACTATGTACGCGATTCATCGCGACGTTCCGGAAAAATACTCTCGAACTATCGCCTCGAAATCGCGACGTCCCTTTATAACGACGAAGAGAAGCGCGCCTCGGTTAACCCCGCCGGATATCCTATCTCGGTCGCCGAACGCTCCTCGCTCGCCGGAAAAAACGTATAGATCGCGCGCTCTAAGCGGCGCCGATAGCGAAACCGCAAGCTCGTCCTCGACCATCTCCCCCGTCCTCGCCGCCTCTCCTCTTTCCGAATCGCGCGCTCTAAGCGGCGCCGATAGGAAAACCGTGAGCTCGTCCTCGACGCGCTCCTCGCTCGCCAGAAAAAACATATAGATCGCGCGCTCTAAGCGGCGCCGATAGCGAAACCGCGAGCTCGTCCTCGACGCTCGTCCCGATAAACGAACCGCGAGCTCGTCCTCTACCATTTCCCCCGTCCTCGCCCCGACGCCTCTCCGGCCAACCTCCTCCCTAAACGTATTCTCCCGATATTCCCCGACCGCGTCGCCCACCAACTCATCCCCCTGCTTCCCGCTCCCAAATCGCGCGCTCTAAACCGCGCCGATAACGAAACCGCCGCGTCCTCCGACCAGCGCGCTCCACCCCGCGCACCTCCATACCCGTCTCACCCTACCTACTCCCCCTGCCATTCCCTCCTGCCGACGCTTCCCTGCTGAGATATCCTTCTCCCTTCTTTACATGGCTGTCACTCTCACTCTTACTACCGGGTCTTAAAACAAACTGAGTTAGAATCGGCCTATCCTATCTACTCGCATATCATTGATTACCGGAAGGCATATAGCGAGTCATCACCGCCGGTCGAGACTCGCCATTGCTACGGCAATCGAATCCGCGCACCGAGGGCCGAAAGACCGCCCTACGCGTCTAATTATAGAGCACGCAATTGGTCAAACAAGCGACACCCGCCGGGACGCTACGTAGCGCAATCGAATCGTCGATCCAACGGGTGACGACACCTATCGATCGCCCGTCTCGTGCCTATTGAACCTCGCGCATTGCAATCAGCTGCAACGCTATAAACACCCGGTATAAAGCGCATCTCAGTCGTGCACGCATCGTATAAACGTCAAACTGCTCTGTACACGCGTCGCATCACGTCAGATTGTAATATACTGCCGCTTAACGCGCATCGCACGCCGGCTATCGGTACATCCAGCACACCGACACGCTGCACACGAACACACATACACACCGTTTGTATACACGCTCCGCTACATACTGTCATTCGCACGGGCATTCGCCTGCACCTCATTTATACACACGCGCACACACACCACACACACATACTGTAACCACCTCTGACGATTTAATAAACGATATTTATTTATTAATACAAACACCCGTGCATTTCGTGTTTTACTTTCCGGACCCTGATCCCGATCGAGTTATCCCGCAACCGGTCTAAAGAAAAAACCATTACATTGCGACATCATCGATCAGTGTGATGCTTTCTCTAGAACAAAAAAAAATTACATATCATGTCAAAATATCAAAACTAGAAATAAAACTGAAGTTTCGAATGATTGCAGTAATGCCGTGATTTCTTAAACGAGAAAAGCAAGCATTGTGCGGAAATTAAAAAAAAATGACTACAAAAATAGTATATAAACACTCAATATTTGATTTTTTTTATTATTAATGACATGTGTCACACAATAAATATAAAAACATAAAAAACATAAAAAAACATAACAAAAAAGAAAAAAACAAAAACTAGAGAAAAAGAAATCATCATCGTACTATGTTTCCTCTGTATGTTGATGTTTTAGTAAGAATGACACCATTATGACAAAGTCTATGAAGACTACAAAAGTAAATCTTGATCGTATTGAGTGTCTTATCACAATATTTTAGGGAATACTTTGGTTCTTTCTGAAAAACAAAAAAAAACAAAAAAAGATACTCAAAAATGTTGGATCTGTGATGATATGAAACAAAAGGCCTATTATCTTCGATCACAAAATATTATTGCTTGCGAATAGCTGGCTGGTTTCTTTTTCAGCTTATTAAACAGTTACGTTGATCTGTCGGAATCTTGATTGAACGATCTTCCATCTCAGCTAATGATGTCAAAAACTGTATTTCTAATCGAGCTCTCTAGATGTGGTAATTTTCGCATGCCTTCTCCCAAACGGATAAGAAATCCGTCCAGCGAATCAATTGCTTGCATTACTGGCTCTTCTATCAGGCGACTTCTATCAAAGCTGCTTGCAATGCAGCATCATTTTTTTTTCTGAAACATGAACGCAAATATATCAACGTACATAGTTGACGTTGAAACTGTTTCATTACGACATATTAATATGTTATTAATATTTATATATTATTATATATTATTATATATATTATTATATATTTATATATATTATTATTAATATATGTAAGGAACTAAAATAAAAAATATTTTCTTTTCACAACAGGCAGCTCGTGATCGTCGAGGAAGTTTTATGCCGAGTCTACAAAAAAATTAAAATGTTATTCTCGCTGTAATTAATCCTTTCGTTACTATCAGCGATTATAGCCACGAAATAATTTTAGTATACTACGGATGACTACAGTCGCCGCGTAACATATTTTGAAATAATAAGCATACAATGCATCTTATCGGTATTATAGCACTTGAAAAGGCTTTTATCTATTTATCTTTTATTTACTTCATATTTGATGTTTTTTTCTTATTAGAAAGAATAACAATATATTAAATAGTCAAATTTGATTTAGACGTAATAGCTAAAGTACGCGCGCAGATTGTATAACCGTATCGTATAATATATTTCGCGGCAAAAACAGCCGTAACAAAAGGATTAAAAGAAATTTTGACAGATGAAAATATAAATAAAAAAACGTTTCGATCCTATAGTTCGTGTTCCTAGATGCTCTTTTTTGAGTTGATATCCATAAAAAATCTGTTGTGTGTGACAGAGTGAAAAAACATCGATGGAATCAAATGTGAAGAGATATTTGTGAGTGTTCGTGAAGGATCATAAGAAAATGCTGATGTCTGTGGAGAATTATTAATAGCCGAATTCTGAAGCGTCGTTGGAGATCTAGCTAAGGCATTACTCTTGTGTTGCTCGTTTCCTACGTCAAGCAAAGTGATTACTTAATTTTTTAGCACTGACATCTGTCAACGAATTCACTGTCCTGAAATATATTAAAATGAATAGATCACATATGTGACAAACTCTCTTTAATTTCTGATCGAACAACAAAAGTAATGTATTGTTATGATTATGATGTTATTGTTAAAGAGTAAGAACTTACGGCCGTGTTTGCAATGAGTCATTCAGGAATCTCATAAGCTCATAATATTAAAATTTATTGGATTTACAATATTTTCAGTAATAGCATTAGCAGCAGTAACTGCCAATCCGCTGAGCTCGAATTTTTTGCGTTTTATGTAGTCGTCTCGTAGATATTTCCATCGAGCCTTTCTGGACTGAGAAATCTCTGAAAAATTTGATTTTAAAGTTCATTTACTATAGACGGTAAAATATAAGACGATAAAAGAGTAAGATCCTTTTATAAACAGTGAAATGTACTTCTTAATATATTTGAAACTTCCACTCACAATGCATTTTTGTGCAACATAAGTCTCTCCAAAGCAGATACACGAAAATCGTAAAAAACCTACATTTGTTTCTAACTGCTTTAATCAACAATTTATTTAATTTTCTTTTCTTTCAACATCTTTTGGATTCTTTTCACTGTTAAATATATTATTTAATTTATTTAATAGAACAAAATTAATGTAAAGAGCTACATACAATCATACCTATTGTCACGACATAATTTTCATCAATGTTAATGTGGTCTACTCTTTTGACATAATGTTTAAAGTACTTGTGATCAATAAAATTTGTGGTGAATCGAAAAATCCATCCGCATCTACATGTGTGTTGTATTAAAAAAAGAAATATGTAAATAAAGATGATAAGCCGCAACAGCCTACTGAAACTAATCCGAACATGCAAATGACAAAATAATAAATTATTATGGAGCATAAGCGGGGAGCACATACTTTTGCATAAGCGCATAATCATATAAACATAGAGAAATTGATTGGTCCACAAACATATGCATAAGGAAATGAACAAATCAATTTCTTTATACTTATGATTATGCGCTTATGCAAAAGTGTTTGCTCCCCGCTATAACTTTGAAATTATTTTGTCATACTGTGCAAGCAATGTACTTAATTACGTCCAAGTATTGAATAGATTACGTTTACAAACTTATATAGAACTTATTATTGATCCATTTTTTTTAATCATATAATAGCCGAATGATTTTGTTTCTCGGTAAACGCAAATACATAGCGTATTCGATTCTACCGGACCATGGGTCGAGTCGAGTCAGATCTCGAGTTCGGTTTGAAACTTTTGAAATTCTAAACTATCATGGCGGAAAGCATTTCGTAATTCATAATCTCCATCAAGGATTCTTTAATATTATTATTAAACATTATCATCTCTCAAGATTATTATAAAAAATATAAGTTAAAATAAAAACAAAAATAAATAATAATAAAGATAAAATAACAATGAATGGATTAGAAAAAAAACAGGTGAAGAATTTTATTATACTAGAAATAAAAATATGTGAAATTAATACATCGTGTAATAATTTTGATCGTAAAAAATATCTTTAATAATAATTTTTACAGCAAATAGGAAGACAATGATAATTAGTCAAGATGAAAATAGAGAAATAATTAAAACAATGGAGGGAATTTTATGTAAATATACGGAGAATAAATAGTAAATTTTTTAAAAATATTTTTACAATATTTTAAAAATATTGTAAAAATAATAACATGCTTTATCGCCAATGAAACATCCATTGCTGTATCAAAAATATAAAATTATTTTCTTTTCAGGAAATGCTACATTAAAATTTGTGGGGAAGATAGACTCAAGTTGTAACGAATCATCGTCAACAATTGAGAATGATAAGCGATTCATGTGCAAAAAGTTTTAAACTATAGAAATATAAAGATAACGATAAAGTAACTTTATTTTAGAGAACATAATGCAGTTCCGCATCATTTAATAAAGAAAAATTTATAACTAAAGAAGAAAATGAGTCGCTTGGAATTTTATGGACAAACAATGAAAGTAAAAAATTACTAAAATTATATTAAATACATTGCACAAATAGGCCATTTTCCTTATTCAAAAATAAAAAATGTATATGGGAGTTCATAAGTAATGAAGTTTCGAAAAATATGGAACTTTTCGTTCGCCATTGCAGTGCGAATCGATATAAAAATATGTTAAAAAGAAGAAATGTTGTAAAATAAAATAATAAAAGATCAGGAAGTGAAAAATGTAATATCGATTTTGAAGAAGAAATTGAAGAAGAATTTGAATTAATTAATAGCATTAACGATAGCATCGAACCTGATATTTGTTTCAGTATAAGCCAACATAATATAAAAAAAAGGAAAGTAGGCACTTTGAGCACCAAAGAAGAGAGAAAAGTGCAAAAATCCCCAAACATTTTGGCGGTGTTACAAAACATTCAGAATGAGAAAAAAAGGCAGAAAGAGCGTCGACCTAAAGAAAAGATAGAAGTTCTCTGAGAATTGTTTTCTATAAATAATAAGTAAATTTCATATTTTAAATAATAATTAGCACATGTAATAAGATCAGTTTATCATTAAGGTTTCCCATAAGTATATGTGTTACAAATGCATATATATGTATTACAAATCTATAACTTTTTAATTTTATTTTTAATATTATAATTAATATAATATTATGATATTACATTGTAAGATTTAAATGTAATATTTGGGAGAACATTGTGACATTAATCTATTATTTGTGTTCTATCTTTTGTGTTTATCATGTATGTTTTATTTAAAAATATAGAAGATTTAAGTCATATATTGAAGATACTCTTAAAAGACTGTTTTATGTTAAATATTATAAAAGTTATGTTCTGGAATAATATATTAAATAAAATTGAAAATATATATTGATAAAATGGTGATGTTCTTGTTATAGCCCAAATAGCTATAACCGAATTATTATTAATATTAAATAGTTCAAAGAAATATTTCTTAACACGAGTTAGCGAGATATCACGAAAGGCGTATATGTTATCAGCGCTGTATGAAACGCTGACGAAGCAAGCCACGCGCCGAGGCTAAGCAATTGCGAAAAGGATCGAACCACCGGAAATGCAAGGAATTTCGATCGAACGATCTCAGCTTGCATTTCGGACTAAAGATTCGAACGATACAATCATATATGTCACTGAGGGATCCCCTCCAAAAAATCAACCAAACAGGAGGCAATAAAAGATACCATCGCGAATACGCGGCGGGCAGTCACTAACCAAGTATTATATCGGGTCGGCATTACTACCGATTAATATCGAGCAAAATACTAAGATAGTATCATACCGGGCAGTTACTAATATTAATCTTTATTAAATCTTAAACAGTTATTGTACAGTGAGACAGTGAAAATATAGACCTTAGTATAAATATAATAACTAAAGGGAGGTTATATTCATTATAAGAGACTAGCTGGACATCCTGATCATCCTTGAACTTCCTAGTTCTCAATCGGCTAACGATCCCAAAATTACCCGTGCCTTCCGCACGGCAAAGGTACAACATTCTATTATTAAATATTTTATTATTATGAAAAACGTTAGTATACATTTTAATATATATATACGTATTATTAAAAGGCACTTATAAAGCAAGTACATTTAATTTATAGTTTTTTATATGTATATTTTAAACTTTTTATAGTAAACACATTATATTATAAAATCTTCTATTTCATCGTTATTAAAAGATATTATCGTTATTAAAATATATTAAAAGATGTGGTATTATTTGCATACATTAATATTACATTTGTATACAACATTTTTTTATAGGTCTATAAACAAAATTTTAAATCAAATCAAACGCTATGTTGTCACGTTTTAATTGCGCTAACATTCTTATTCTGTTGTTACTATTAATACATTGCTGTATTAAAAACGGAACTTCTTCATATTCAGAATATTCGAATATATCATTTTGATTTACATAAATTATGTAATACACAGCAATATATAATGAATTTTGACATTAATATTACGGACCATATATCAAGTTTTGTCAATTGTCGAAATCTACACTTAAGCAATTCAAACTCAACTCGTGCTTTACAAAAATGTTTATTAAAATTAATTTGTACTGGTATCAATTTCTCATTATATGGTGTCAAAAGATTGATAGATATTAGATAAGCTGCGTCGCCAGTAATGTGATAAGAATCACTCATTGCAGACACTTCTTCTTTAACAAAAAATATGTCATACACACAAGCATCATGCATTTTACTAGAAAGTCCAGTAAAACAATCTATAAATCTTTTTTCGCATCGCATATAAAGTAAGTGCAGTTTCGTCATATCTATTTATATGTGTGAATTTTTTTCGCTGGCGTTCTAATCAGAATATATGTACCATCTATACATCCCACAATTTCATAAATTCCGCATATGTTTCGAAATTCTTGGACTTTTTCTTTACGTTCTTGTTTTGTTGCAGGAAATCGGATTATTGTCGACGTTAAATTCACAAAGAAATTTGTAACTTTTTTGATGATAAGATGTACCGTAACTACTTGCATATCAAAACATTCTGCTACATCCTTATTACTATTTTATTTGCAGCAAACCTATATGCGTTAAAAAAACATAATATTTTTATTTTTTATTGATTAGCAATATTTAATAAAAATATTTCATGTTTTTATAAATAAATGACTTAAAAATTGTGTATCATAAAGAAACTAAAATATGTTCTTTAGCTGGTTTCTTTTTTCTTCTGCAAAGACTCTTAGGACAATATTTGCTTCGTTCGAATAAAATTATAAAATGCTCACACGTTTTTCTTAAAAATCTAAAATGTCTTTGAAATTAAAACCGTTTATAAAATAAAAATAGCTTATACAATAAATTTATAAATATTTCTTATATACACGATGTCCGAAAGCACTAGACAACGCTCGTAAGCGGGTAGAGCACATAAACTGAACGGAAAGTTTCTACTTCCTTTACTATTTCTTTCTATAACGCTTTCTATAATGCTAATATATTAGTTATTATTAAGTAAAATCTGGTCAATCAGCGCCAACTTTTAGTTGAGCGCACATCGATGAGCCACGTGCCTGGTAGTGTGCGTGAGCGCTCCGTCGTTACGATGCATCATTATTCGTGTGCGTCCTGCCAAAAATTGGCACTAATTAGCCACTCAATAATAACTTTTTTATCAAGCGTTATAGAAAAAAATGATAAAAGATTTTTCTATTTAGTTTACTGTGCTCTATCCACTCACGAACATTGTCTAGAATACTTTAGGACACTCTGTATATTATATATATTTACGTCTTCTTCAGTATATTGATCGATGACATCTCTAAGGGCATATAAAAAAACTTAAACAGCAATACTTAAGACTTAAGAATTTCATCCATACGGAATTTTCAGCGTTGCTTAAGTTTTAATATGGCTGTCTTACTATTCGACCGTGATTGGTCAATTCGCTTACGTCTTAAGTCTTACTGCTTAAGTTTTTTTTGTGTGCCACGGTCCTAAGGCTGCGGTCCGAAACACGCTCACGGTACCACTAGTGCTCACGGCTCTCACGATCGATCCGATTCGTTAACGCGCTCAAAACGCGCTAACAACTCTTTCGTTTCGGACCGCTTGTGGTTGATTCGCAGTGTGATGCGAAGAATAACAAAACCTGTGTCCTGTGTTATTATAAATAGTGAACATTTTCATTTGTTACTATCTGCGGAATATCACGAAGCATATTCTATTTAAATTAAAATTTATTCTTATTTTTTAATTCATTTACTATTTTTTTGGCCCCGTGGGTTAGAATTCGTCAAATCCGGTATAAAAAATTAGTGAAAATTCAATCTTCTCGATCAACTCTTCACAATTTATGCTGTGATACTCTAAATCGGATTTCTGCACGTTTTCTTTTTCTTTGGCTTCTTTTCTTACTCTTTATCTCAGTCTTCTCATCAGTTCATTCATTCTCTCTCCTGTATCTCTCCTCTCCTTTTCTCTCTCTTCCTTTTAAACATTTGCCACGTAAAAAATACAACGCTCACGACGACTCACCTTCGGACCATGGACGCCGTGAGCATATCGTGCGCACGAATCCGTGACGTCACTTCGCTCACGAAAAACGCTCACAGAATAAATCGGATCGACGGTGAGCGCGCTAATAGCGCTGTGAGCGTTGCGGACCGCAGCCTAATATAATGCTTCACTCGCGGTATTTTATTTTTCTGTATTAGATATATGTATTGTAATTCTTCATTAGAACTGTCTGATGAAAAAAATAGTCATATGCAATGACAAATTTTTCAACATTTTTACAGTTATTTTCTTGTGTTACTGCTGTACTGCGTGGCATTATGTTTTCTAAAATATATTTTATTATTATCTTTATATTTCTATAGTTTCAAACTTTTTGCACATGAATCGCTTACCATTCTCAATTGTCGACGATGATTTTGCTAATTTTTCTTCTAATCCATTCATTGTTATTATATCTATATTATTACTTATTTTTATTTTTATTTTAACTTATATTTCTTACAATAATCTTGAGATATAATAATGTTTAATAATAATGTTAAAGAATCTTTGATGGAGATTACGAATTACAAAATGCTTACCGCCATGATAGTTTAGAATTTCAAATGTTTCAAACCAAATTCGAGATCTGACTCGACTCGACCCATGGTCCGGTAAAGTCGACAAATCGAATACGCTAATACACACGTTACTAAAGCCTGCCGCATACGGTGCTTCTTTCCTTGTTGGATCGCTTGGAGCTGTGATAGCAGCTGTGTTCGGAGCGATAATGAAAAGTGACATCACTGATGGCCGCGCTGCTGGCTAGCCTGCTGGAATTCGATGATTGAATCCGTGCTATTTTTCTAGCAGATTTCTCTGCTGGCTCGCAAGAAGAACACATTAACCTATCTAGATTATGTGGTTACCATAGTCACAAAACAAGCGAGAGCAGAACCAATCATGAGCGTTCCGTAGTTTTTATTTCACGCTCGTGATTGGTTTTGCTCTCGTTCCGTGTTACGCTGCATGGGTATATACCCACACAGCGAAATAGCGTAACGCGGAACGAGAACGATACCAATCGTGAACGTCCCGCTGTTTCGTTGCGTTTTCCGTTTTGCGTTTTTAGGAATAGGTTTTCGCTGACAGCGTCATGTACATCTATACGTATACACATGGCATAAGAGTTAACTTCAAAATCTTTCTTTATCTCTTAAAAATGCGTAATAACTTGTAATAATTAATAATTTATCTCTGTTTCTGTGTTGACTATATTGCTCTGCGCTGTCAATTTAACAAAGTATGTGTGTACATCCACACAGTTCCGTTATTTTCGTTTTGTGGATTTTAAATCCCTACATCCCCATGGAACAGAATGAGCGCAAGCAGAACATCTTTAAAAGGACTTTTAAATATTGTTTTTATTAGTCATCTTTTATCATCAGTCATTTTTTTATCAACATAAATATTGAAATAAATGCGTTCTTATTGGAAATATTGATTAAAAATGTTAAATAAATTAAATAAGTTTCAACGCGGTTTTAGCCCTTTTGAAATAATGACTTATAATTGGATGCGTATTGATCCGCGATGTTACGTTCCATGGGGATGTAGAGATTCGAAATCCACGTAGCAAAAACTGCGGAACTCTCGTGATTGGTTCCGTTCTCGTTCCGCGTTACGCTATTCCGCTGCATGGTTTGCAACTTATGAGTTTGCACCTCTTCATGCTGGCGCTCGACGCTCATTTTTAATGTTAAAGTAGGCCACGTGATTAAAATTGACGCTACATTTTGAAAAACGTATGAAAAGAGTTTAGCATCAAATTCATAGCGTCAATACTGTATGAACCATCGTACGTGAATTATGAAATGATGAATTGTTCAGAAATAAATATTTCATGTGATTAAGCAAGTATACGAAAAAATTATCAGAACAAAATCAGCAACGTAGGAAACTTTTAGCAGCAGTTCTGATGATAAATGAATTACAAAAACAGAAAAGAAGAAATTATTGTACGAAATGTTATTGGATAAATCCAATATTCGTAGAACGATACAATCATGGATTTTATCACGCAATCTTCCCTATTATTTTTTTGGAAGAAGCACGATTCAGGAATTATTTTCGCATGACTCCTACACAATTTGAAGAGTTACTGTGCGATTAGGATGATGCAATTCAATTTCGCGCCCGAGAATAAGGCGAAAGGAAGGAGAAGGTTTGTGACAGTGTAATGACGTGCAACCGAATGTTTAACACAAAAAAAGTATTTAACGAAAACAATAAGAGAACAATACACAGGCGAGCAGAAGTGCGCCGAAAAATCGCGTGTTTTACTAGAGTTCGGAAAGTGTAGTTGTTCGCGAAGCGAAGTGAGACAGAAAAGGCGCGACAATACACGGACACGGAAGTACAAGATAGGTAGCACACAGAAAAAAAGGTCACGCACTTATTTTCACAAATTACTCTTTACTTTTAATAAATAAAAAATACAATTAAACACAGAGTTCCGTCAATTCAACAATTCGTAGTCCGATAAGAAAAAAGAAAGGTCGCGTTAAGAAAGTGAAGTGTTAGAAAGCGGTCGTCGTAAGCGGTTTGAACAAAAGATAAGCGGTTTTACTAAAGCGGTGAACTGTGCAAAAGACACGAGT
>JBCEZX010000113.1:464602-480491 GCA_039654345.1 Cataglyphis cursor
CTTTTTCGCATATTCTGCATATCCTATCCTCTGCTTCCCTCCAGTATTGGTCTCCTTTCATCTCATTTCCACATCTATATCTTGCTATTAGACACCTATCCTTTCTTTTCCTCTTCCCCTGTAGGTATTTTGGCAAATCCTCTGTAATTATGTCCTTATACATATTATTGTATTTTGATTCATTTATTTTCTTCTGTCTTTCTTCTTTCTCTTTTCTTCAAACCTTTTGCAGTATTATTTTAATTATTTCCTGATTTCCTTCTTCTCTCTTCTTTTTTAATTCTTCTTTTTCCAATTCTATTCTTTTTAATAATGTTCTTCTTGTTGCTTTCCATTTGCTCTCTTCTCCTTCTTTTCTTTCTTTTTCTAAATCTTTTATACATTCGATTACTACTTTCTTGCCTTTTCTTCATATTTAATGACTCTTCTCATTGCTTCTATTCTTAGTTCTATCATTTTCGTCTCTTCTACTAAAATGTAATTTGGCGTTCTCCTATCCAATCCTAATATCCATTTGACATACTTCCTCTTGATCCTATCCAGTCTAGCCTCGTTCTTCCACCCCCATATTTCTGCCCCGTATAACATTACACTGTCTACTAAAGCGTCAAACATCTTTGCTCTTCTTCTATAGTCGTTCTTAAAAAGCCTCTCTCCTATACTCCATGTCTTCTTCATCGCAATCATCGCTCTCTTGAGTCTTTCCCTCACCTGTTTTTCCGCTCCCCCGTTCTTTTGTAATATGTATCCTAAGTATTTTATTTCCTTGACCTCCTCTATGCTTTCCTCTCCCCATTTCCACTCTCTATTCTTCTTTCTTCCTCTTCCATTTTCAAACACCATTATCTTCGACTTCTCTGGGCTTAAAACCAGCTCCCTTTTTTCTAAGTATTTCTTAAATCACTTCAGCATTCCTTTTAATTCTTCCTCGCTCTTCGCCAACAATACTATGTCATCTGCATACGTCATCGTCCAAAATTTTTCCTTTCTTATTATTACTCCTCCTGTCTAGTCCTTCTTCATTTCATCCTCCAGATCCACATATATATTAAATAGTGAAGGGCTCATCGGACACCTCTGATGCACTCCCTTTTCCGTCCAAAAAGCTTCTGTTTTCCTGTCTCCTACTTTCATTATATTTATCATCTCCTTGTATGTTTCCATGATTCTTCTTCTTAGATGATTCTCTACTCCTATTTTCTCCATCCTTTCATTTAACTTCTTCCTATCTATTTTATCGAACGCTGCCCTTAAATCCGCAAAAAACACAAATATTTTTCCTCCCTTCTTCCTCAGTTCTTTATTTATTATGTAATTCAATACATACATCGCATCCATTGTTCCTCTTCCAGCTCTGAATCCGAATTGTGTTTCTTGCAATTTCTTATCAATTGTTCTTATTAGTTTCTCTCTCAAAATGCCTGCATATATTTTGTCGTATCCATCAATGTTACTCCTCTGTAATTTTTTACTTCCCTTTTCTCATCCTTTTTGTAAATCGGGCTAATTATTCCTTTATTCCATTCTTCCGGTAATCCTCTATTTCTCTATATACTATTTAACAACTTCCATAATACCTCCCCTATTTCCTTTGGCATATATCTCCACGCCTCATTTTCTATACCATCTTCCCCCGGTGCCTTGGCTATTTTCAGTTTCTCCAGTTGTCTTATCAGCTCTTCTTTTGACATATCCTGGATCTCTTCTTCATTCTCTTCTTCTATCTCTTCTTCTAATTCTAATACAACTCTTCTTTTCGTTCCTTCCAATAAGTCCATAAAATAATGTTTCCAGCTTCCCAATTTTATCCCTTCATCAATCCGTTCTTTTTTCTTACCATATTTATTTATATATTTCCATGCCTCCGCTTCCGTTCTGATATTATTTATCTTTTCTTTTTCTTCATTTTCATGCTTCTTCCTCTCCTCTTCGCACCATATCTTGTAATCTTTTTTTTTTGACATATTCATCACGACTAATCTTATCCTTCTTCATCCTTCTTAACATTTTTTTTAAATACCTTTTTTCTCTCTTCCAATCCTTACTATGCCATTCCTTTTTTTCCAGTCTTCACAACAATATCTTCTTTTCTTTTTCCATAATTGAACTTTTTACCTTCTCCTTTAGCTCCTTCCAAATATTATTATTCTCTATTTGCGTGCTTTTCCATCCTTCACACTTTACATAATAACTTTTTCTTCCCTCTTCTGTCCAATTACTTTTTTCAATAACCTTAGTTTTTCTTTCCTGCCTTATTATATTTGTATCTGGTCCTTCCAATTCCACTTTCAATGACACATGATCTGATTCCGTTCTATCTCCTTCCACTACTATTTTGATCTTTTCTTCAGCCTTTTCATTTGTTATCATAACGCATAGTCCACTACTGATGCTTTTCGTTCACCGTTCATATACGTTCATCCTTCTTTATTATTCCGTTATTTTTATAACTTCCGTTTAAAACCATCCACTCTCTTTCTTCTATCTTTTCTACTAATATCCTTCCTTCTCTATTTACCATCTTATTTATTGATTTTCTCGTTTCTCTTATCTTACCATCTTCCTCTTTCATTGGTCCTCCCTCGTTACCCGTTCTTGCATTGAAATCTCCTCCGACCACTAGATGTTCTTCTTTCTCTTCTTGTATTTGTTCCCTTATTGTTTTCATGGTTTCTTCTACGTCTTAACTGTATACCGTGATTATTCTCCATCTGTTTCCGTTATATCTCAGTTTTATCTCCACTGCTTGATAACTCATATCTCTAATGTTTACCTCTTGCAAACTCTTATTAACAGCTTATAATTCCCCCTTTTGCTCTTCCTTTCTTATTCTCTCTTCTTATCGGCATACAGTGCCATCTAAATTTACTTGACACTCTTCCTTTAATTTTCTTCCACCCTTCTTCATCTAACCAAGTTTCTGTTAATCCTAATATATCAAATCCGTCTAAAAATTCTCACGTATTCTCACATTTATTCAACAGACCCGCTACATTCCAAAAAAAAATTTTAAAACCCCCCGTCCCCCTACTTCCATTTCCATTGTTATTGTCTTATTGTCTTCTACCCTTGTCTTCTAATTTCTTCTTTTTCTCATTCATCTGTACATGCTATTTTCAATATATATCTTCATATATCCTACTTTTACTTTATTTCCTTTCTCTTTTTCCTCTCTTGCCAATGCTCTTAACTTTCCCTGCACCTCTCTCTCCTCCCTCGTCAAATCATCTTCTATCCATATGCCTGGCCTTAAATTCCTCTTATTATTCATTATCTCCCTCTTCTGCTCCCAATTATCCAAATTCGCTATTACAATTTCCTTGTTTTCTTCTATTTTTAATTTATATACCTTTTTCGTTTTCACTTCTATTTTTAAATTTCCTTTTACGAAATTTCCTTTTTCTTCCACCTCTTTTTCCGTGTTGCCTGTTATCCATTTTACTCCTTTTATAACTATGTTATTTTCACGATATTTTCTTTCTCTCTTTTCATTAATTCTCTTCAACGCCATTATTCTCCTCTTCAATTCTTCTTTATCCTCGTTCCACATCTTCTTCTCTTTTTCCCTCTCCTCTTCCCTCACTCTTCTATCCTCCGCTAATTCCTTCCTAATTTTGTCGATTTGCTCCGTTATAAATTCTTGCATCTTTACGTATATCTTTTCTATCACTTTTTCCAAATTTTCCGCGTGCTCCTCTTCTCCTCCCACCCACTTATCTAGTGTCTTACCTTCCGTCTGTGCCCTGCTTTTACCCGTCCTTCCTACCATTGGCGTCATCTGTCTGTTCTTCTTTTCAACTACTTATATCTGGTATCTTTCTCCTTCTCTCTTTGTTCTTCTTCCCCGTTCGCTAACTTCACTTCTTTGTTGTTACCTTTTTTTTTCCTTTTTCCTGCTACACTGCTTAATTTCCAAAGCTCCCTTTTTTCCTATGTCTTCTCTGTCCTTTTATCTCTCTCCTCTTTACTCTGCTCTATCCTCCCTCTATACTAACCGTTCAATTTTCTATCTTAATATTCTATTAGATATCCGCACTCTCTACCACTACGTAACCGGAAGTCCTCTGTACAACTTATATAATAATTATTCAAAAAAAAAATTCAAGTATAAGAATTTTGATTCAATTCACTTACTTCTTACTACATTTACCCTATATAAACATGCTTAGACATAAATTGATGTTTTATGTTATGCAGCAAACCATGAGTAAAGTCATGCAATCTCTCTCCCATTCATTTAAATAATTTTTACATATATTCCACAGAAATTTTTAATTTTTTGCTCTTTTACATCCACATATGTTACAATATTAAAAAATGTAAAATTTCAAAGTTTAATTACCTATGCATTATTCTAAATATATATGTTATTACGATAAATATATAATTAAAATCCATTTAGATATATCATGTGTTCTACGATATTTGTTAGATAATATATGAAATCTATATCTTTCATTTTTCCAATCTAGTTTTTTAAGATGAAATATTATTGTTTAGTATTAATTAATTTTTAATTGATATTTGATTATTGTTTATTATAAGCATATAAAATATGTTTCTCTGCTTTGTGATCAACCAAGAGTGCAATCAAATTAATTTAATTTTTAGATTACAATAAATATTACAATAAATATTATAATAGATAATCATTTATTCTATATTTCATTCTATATATATTGTATTATTTGTGTATTCTATTTACATCTCAATATTGTATATGTCAATATTGTATATGCCATATATTTCATATCTTTGCATATGCCACATTCTATATCCTATTCTGCATATTATAATTAATATTTATATTAAGATATGAAAAGAGCAATTTTTATCATATATTTACTTATAATTCAATTCAATTCAATAGCATCTTTATTGTCTCCCAAAGGGTCTTCAATATTACACTTGTCAATACATAACTTTTCAATACATACTCCTTACTTTCTTTTATCCCCGACCTGACCCAGGCCTTACATTGTCTATTACCTCCCTTCCTTCCTCGTTTCCTCGTTCTCTCCTCAATCCTCTCTCCTCTCCCTACTATTCCTCTCTCGTATTTTTTCTCTTTACGCGTCTACTACTTCTCTCTCTTCTCCCACCATACTTTCCTATCTTCGTCCCATTTCTATTCTTTCCCGTCAACCCATAGCCCTCTTCTCAAATCTTCCTCCTTCCCTTATCACTCCTCTCATATTTCCCTCCCCCCCTCCCCAGTCCTTCCTTTCCTAGTTTCATTTCCGTTCCTTTCCTTCAATTTAGCATCTTCTGTTGTCTACCGTAGCACTCCTACTCCCTTCTTTTTCCCCGCGGACTTCCTTCCTTTTCCTTTCCCTTTTTTGCTTCCTTTCATCTCATCTGCTGCTTTGTCTTCCATTCGGTATCTCTGGTCCTGCCGATACTTTCCTTCTCCATTGCCCTTCTCATTCTTTCTTCTTTTGTTTCCCATCGAACTTTCCTCTCTCTTTTCTCCTTTTCTCTTCTCTGCCACACTTTTCTCTCCTTCCATCATGCTGTGCTCTCCATCTTTACATTCCTTGCTATCTCTCTCTCCCTTTTCTATAATTTTAATTTCCTCTTTGTTTCCTTCTCTCTTCTTTCCTGCCAACGATGCTGCGCTTTCCTCCTCTTCACTCCTTTCTTTTTCCCACTCTCCTTTCCATAATTCCATTCTCCTTTCTGCTCCCTTCTCTCTCCTCTCCTTCTCTCTATGCGGCAATTTCCTTCCCTTCACTCCTTCCTTTCTCCCTCTCTTCTTTCTACAATTCCACTCTTCTCCCTTCTCTTTCCTTCGTGTGCACTCCTCTCTTCCCTCTTTGTTCTCTGCTTTTTTTTCTCTTCTACTCTTTCATCTCTGTACAGCCGATACTTTCCTTTTCCGTTGTTTTCCTCCGCTGCATTCTTCCTCTTCCTCCTTCTTTCTCTGCTACTTTTCTGCTCTGCTACTCCTTTGCCTTCCATTCCGCTTCTCATGTCACTATCTTCGTCTTTTCTGTCGCTCTTACTACTTTGTCTCTACTTCTCTATGTCTCTTCCCTCAGACTCCCGTCTCATCTCCGCCTCATTTATCAGGATTCCCATGTGCTCGCTTCTCGATCTGTTGTTCCTTTTAGCGCCATCTCCCGTCTCTTTCCCATCCATTCTTATCCTTCTTCGCTGCGCGCCCTTCCTTCTCTGCCTTACCGATCCATTTCTCCGTCTTTTATCACTGTCCTCTTTCCCTTTCTCACTTCTACCTTCCTAACCTCAATCTCCTTCCTGTCTTCTTTTCCTTCTTCTAACTTCTTTCTCCTTTCTTCCACTTAGTTCCCTCCAATCTCCCTTATTCTTCCCTCGTTGCCTTTTCTGTTCCTTCATTCCACTCTTCTTTCTCCATCTCCACACCAACTAAATCACCTTTTTCCTCGAGCACATGTTTTCACCTTCCGTCTACCCAACTCTCGGAAGCGGAAGTCTATTTACTTATAATTATAAAGATAAAAAATCTAGCAAGTTGTAATCTATGTAACATTTCGACAAATATGGACGTGTCTGTCGCATGATTCCTCTTTGATCAATCGAGTAACAGAATTATTAGTTAGCGCAACTGTCAGCGCTTCCAAATATCATTAATATCCATACATTAGAGTCATGCTATAGAAGTAGTAACAATGTTGTGATAATCATAGTTCGGCTGTATAATAACGCTAATACTGTTTATACGCTTGTGTTATTATACAGACTTATATATGTACATCAAGTTACTTAAACTAATAACCTGCTTACACACATTGCCAACGCACATTGCCTAAATGCAATAACCGATCTTTCGTTTTCAGCAGCAATTGTACTCGCGATTATCAACGTCTGTCATGCGAAGTGCCAGAGTGAGTGATTAAATCAGCTTATTCTTCTCGATGTGCCAGACTCGTTCGCTAGGGACTTGCTGAAGTTTGATGCGTTCGCGGCCAAATGACTTTCGTCAGAGTATTCAGGATATTCTCATAAAAGCCAGGAAAAAAGCGTTCTTCGAAGGAAATTAATCAGTCGAGTTCGCTTTAGGCCTAAACTGGATAAGGAACTTGTGGAAAATTTGTTTATTATTAAAACTCTGTCGCGTGAGGTCTATTTCAACAATCAAGATGTTGAATTTTTTTTCGATATAAATCAAAAATAAAAATAAAACCACAAGTGTCAATTAATATAGTTTAATCCTATTCTTGTTTGGTCTCATCGAACATATAGACACATCATCGAATTACTAGCGCTTCTTTATTATAGTGAAAAGCGAACAATGCTTGATATTTGTTTTATAGAGCTCACGCAGGTGCCAATCGATATGAAAAATTTTACATAAGAAAATGTGCATTTGAAAAGCAATGTGCTCATAAAGTAAAAAAATCTCCAGTCTCTTAGCCTCTAGATATTTTAATTAGACTAAGATGACAAATCAAGATTAGATATATAATTTATTTGAATTAAAAAAAATTCCTAATTTTATGTATTTGATTTCGGATTTATTATTTTTTTTCAATTTTTTACATTTTTGTTTATTATAACTACTTGTTTAATGTTAAAACGCATAACAGTTTAAATTAAAGTTTGCTACGTACATAATATTACATTTACTATTAATATATATTCTATTTTATAAATATATCTTTGTTTATGTAAATAATAAATATAATATAAATATAAAATACTAAGTAAATATAAAAACATAGTACTAAAAAGCACCACATACTAATGCACAATTAATTAACGATAACAGCGGAGTTGAAATAGGAATTGGTGGAAAATATTAAGCATTGTGACATTGTTCTGTGGCTATCACATAAATGAATCATTCTTTGACTGCATGTATATTCTTTTCTGAATGCAATAAAGACGAAGCATGTTTTTTGAAAATGTCTCTATTTGCAGGTCGCTCCATTGACTGTTATGAGTGCGACTCATCGACGGATCTCAGATGTAAGGATCCTTTCGACAATACTACATTAGATAAAAACCGACCGCCTCTGATAACCTGTAATGGATGCTGCGTGAAAATGGTCCGCAACGCGCGATTACGTAAGTGTTCAATTTCTATAACTATATAAACTATATAAACTTAATTCTCTTTAAAAAAAAAATCGAGAATTTGTATCTTTTAAAATTTATATTAAATTTTAGATTAATTTTTAATTGATATAGATTTGAAAGGAAAAATTTAATCAAAAAGAATCTGACAGATTTTAAAATATGTTATAAAACTAATATTTAATTATTTTATTATAAAAAATAATTAATAGTATGAGTTTAGTATGTGTATAAAAAATGTGTATTTTATATTGTTTTAGACATTATATAGATATATGATTATGTGTAATGTGTCATGATATAATAAGGCTGCAGAAATTTAATTGTTGCTTATTATTCTTTTTTGTAGCACATGAGACCGTGAGGAGAACCTGTACCTCGCAGCTACAAATAAACTTATTCATGGTGGATCATGTGTGCATGAAAGAGAGCACCGGCATTGGTCACATGTGCTTCTGTGAAAGCCATAAGTGCAATCATGTATCCCCTTTGCGCTCAAATTCCGTATTCCTGTTGATTCTATCAATTATCTTGTTCTACATTCGGTTTTTTTAGGAGCCTTGCTTTGTAGAATGCAATGATACGTCATATAACACTAATTAATTTGATCCGCCCATTGCAGTGGCTTCCAATCATATCCCATATAGATTCTAATGAGTTGACAACATAATCACTGGTTGAAACAAACAATTGAATTGGCTTCGATCTTGAAGGCTAGATCCTTTGAGAAATAAAAAAAAATAGCTGAGAGAAAGTAAAAAGCAATAGATGATCGACGTGTCGTTATAGTTTTAATTGATTTTGTACTTTTTTTAAACGCACGTCGTTGACTCACTCAATTGCGTTGAAATATAAAATATATTTCTATATTATGCTTGTCTAAAAACCAAACATTGTTATAAAGAATGTTTCGCGTACTTACATATTAAGCTCATATTTTGGTAGTTCCTTCCGTTACTCATCAGTGGTACCACTCTTTCCGTCTTTTAATCTTCTGCAGAGTTGGTGCTCTGCAAAACACTGACACTTTATAGTATTTTGTGTATTTTCTGCTAAGAAGGTAGAGCAATTTTATTCGGAACAGAATTTGAGTATTTCATAAATTTGTGATATACAAGATCAAAATAGAATCAGAATTTTGTATAATTAATCTTGTAATAGAAATTCCTAGTTATTTGACATTAGCGAACAGGAACTGGTATGAATATGAGCAATATATAGGATGAGTCAACGAATAGTCTCGATTTGCAACAGAGTTATGTTGAGGACACTCTTTCCGACGAAAACATGGCTATAAGCGAGGTTAGACGTTGTAAGCAAGAGGATAGTAGCAACTCGTTTTTTTAGTCAGATTCAGAAAAAGGATCACGCTTGCGTCTACCAAATAAAAAAAACTAGCTATAATCCACGACTAAACGACTTAATTAATAAAATAGATTACATAAACAACTATTTAAATCACATACAAAGCCCAAAATATTACTCCGTCAAGGAGTGCGGGAGTCTGAGACAAATGATCCTTTCCTTATTAATCCCGCTACGAGTAAACCAGTGGATTTGAGCAAAGTTGAGACCAAAATAGACTACAAGAAGGTGTTCAAACAGTCGTTCAAAGAGCCATGGTTGGAAGCAATGGTTAAATTACAACGTTTCAGATCTGATGAAAAAGGTGAAATATTTTAAAGCTCTACAGAGCTTTCTAGTGACACCGGGCTTTACAGAATTGAAGATTAATGACAAACTATCATCTTAACATGTCATCTTAATTGAGGCAAGGACTATTTAGCTCAGACAGAACGAGTAATGGTGAATTTGACGAATGCCTTACAGAAGGAGGTATTGTTTACATTCCAGTTTACAACAGATTACAAATTGGGCGAATAAAAATCGTCAACTGAATTTAATCTCTCGAATATATTTGATAAAATTGTAAATTTATTTGAATCTAACTCAGGGTTAGAACTCAGTTATAAGAACAGAAAGCAGATTCTGCAGGTCTTAGGCGGAAAGAGAACTGAATGCAAGGTAAAAAACGCGAATCTATCTATTCGGATTATTAAAATAATAATTTGCAGATATCCTTGCAAAGAATATCCCCAAATGTGGAGCATTTATTTGATCATAATAGTCTGACATCTCTAATACAGTCGCTCGGTAATGCAAATATGTGGTTAAATTCACCAGTATATTTAAAAGGAAAAATATATCCTAAGGCAAAATAATGGTCTTTGGAGACAAAACTGTCAGCACAATTCAGAGTTAAAGAGAATTTTCAATGATTCACAGTCATTCAAGTAAAACTAATCAAGAAAAATTAAAGGATAATTCAAAAAATAATTTCTTTCGCACAAAAGATAGAAAATGACTGCCAAATCATTCATTGAAAGGGGGCTGTTTGCAGAATCTTCAGCAAATATGATTGATATCAGGAGCAAACAAATTTATCATGAAAATCATTACAGGAGCTCAAATACCATTTGCAAAATTTTCTATATTTTTTCCTATATCAGACATAATGGAAAAATACAGTACAAGAGTATTCCTGAATTTGACGGAATTGATCGACAATTTAAGAAAGAAACAAATATTGAAGCACTGAAGCAAGTAAATCCAAGTTTTTTGTGGTTTATAATTTAAAAAAAAGCGTTGGATCTCCGCTCAATTTTCGATTTTGGTGAGTTGAACTTGTTTATAAAAACAAAGCATTTCCAATTAATTTCCCAGGCAATAGTGCCGGATTTTCTCGAAAAACAGTATTGGATGTAAAAATCGACCTATCTCAGGCATGTTTCCATGTTCCCATTTCAGAATCACATGATTATTACTGATACTTAAGATTTGCATACAAGGGAGAATTACTACATTGATTACAATGATTTCATTGCCATTCGGTCTAGTCTCTGATCAAGAACCTTTGCAGTATTAACGAATTGGATAGCGAGAGATTCTTTGAGCTCGAGGATTCCGGGTTCTAGTCTATCCAGATGATTTTCTTCGGATTCACAGACAAAGTTGAATTTACAGGCTTTGGAGGCTATGAACATCTTGAAATTTTTGGGATGGTAGATCAATTATCAGAAATCGATCCTCAATCCGATTCACAGATTGGATATCTAGGCATATCTTGGAACACCAAAAAGAAAAAAAAATCTTAGACTCAGTAACTCTCATTTTGTTCAAACAAAGCTGCAATCTAAAACAGATTTAAAGATTACTAAGACAGCTAAACTGCAAACTTCGTAATTCCCAAAGGTCTCGGAGGTTTACATTATTGGCATTTTCAAATATTTTCTTATCGCTTCGATCATTGTCGACCAAAGGAGAACAGGATGGTACCCTCCTTTATGTCATCTTAATTGAGGCAAGGACTATTTAGCTCAGACAGAACGAATAATGAATTTGACGAATGCCTTACAGAAGGAGGTTTTGTTTGCATTCTAGTTTACAACAGATTATAAATTGGGCAAATAAAAATCGTCAACTGAATTTAATCTCTCGAATATGTTTGATAAAATTGTGGGCATTAATAGACCTAAAGTGGAGAAGCGGAGCCATCAATAGTGTATCTACACTACATCCAGAACCGTATATCCACTTTCTGACAATAGACGCTGCGGATACATGGGGAGTTCAACTAGACAAGATTGCGAGAACGTGGACAAGCAATTAAATAAAATAGTATTCGAACAGAAAAGAGATGTTCGCAATATACAGCCATACGGAGACAAGTAAGTCAGTTGAAGAACGCGCATATCTAATTCACTAATCCAGTCGGATTTTGATAGCTTACATTCGCAACGATGAACGCGCTCACTGAGTCTTCTAGATCTAATGTGCAAATTGTTGACGCTGACAAACTGATTAAACATTTTTTTATAAGCGCATTACCTTCCAGGGAGTACAACACCATTGCCGATCAAGAGATATCTGCCAGAATAGCATCAGTTGATCCGTAGCGACAGAACAGCTATTCTGCCAATGGGGCATTTCAGAGGTCGATCTTTTCGTGTCTACAGAAACAGCCGTAGTTAAGGATTATGTCTCATTAGACTCCAGAAATCGCTTAGCTGTCTACTCAAACACCTTCAATCAGTGGAATTTTCAACTAAAGATGTTTCCTCCTCCCAACTTGTTGCACAAAATGTTGGCCGACTTAAACAGTGCCAGAGGTCAGTATGTGATAGTACCTCAATGAAAGAAGATTTTCTGGATGTCAGATCTATAATCGCGTGCCCGAGAAGCACCAGTGATGACAGAGAATCTTTAAGAGGTTTTAATGGATGTACCAATCAACACGTTACTAACACAAATAGACCAGCTAATCTTTCAGGCTTAGTTAATTGGGGATGGGGAAACCTCGTCAGTAACTGATCTCCTACCAAGAGATAACTTTTAAACTTTAACTGGACAGTTAAATGCGTACTAACCAAAGCAATTAAAAGATGGTTAGACTGGAATGAACGGAATAATGTGAGTCCTCAGACACTGCAGTTTATTAGGTGGAGAGATTCCTATCTTATTTACATTTAGAAGAAAAGCTAGCATATAGCACAACGGCGTAAGTTTTGGTTCACAAAACTGCTATTGCCACTTTCTGTGGACCTTCAGAAGTTTTATCGGAAAACATGTTGGTGCGTCAGATACTGACAGATAAAGACAATTGCTGCACGTGCCAAAAAACACATAACAGCCTGTGTGGGATAAATAGTATTTGACTTTCGCTAGTGACATCTAAATTCTACATTCTATTGTTCAAGATATCAAAGTGTGCAGCGATGATTCTCCTCTTACAAGTAAACCTACCTTTGTGTGACTCGCCGATTTTATTGAAATTTGGTACCCTTGTAAAACTATCAAAAATAATAGACATGTATTTTTTTGTATCGGCAATGATGCAAGTTTAAGGATGGAAACTACCCCTTGTATTTATAAGCATGAGTAATTATTATTACCTTTAAACTCACGGTATTAGAGCTGTTTTTGAGTTTTAGACATGAATAAGACGAATTTGTACAACAAGTGTATACTTTATGACATTATTACATAATGCACAAATAGCGTCACAATTTTTAAAACAGTATTCTACAAGATTATTAAATTTATTAAAAAATACAAAAATAATAAAAATAATAAATAAATAATAAATATAATTATAAACAAAAAACGAAATAGTTTCTCGTCGGTTATTCCTGGGTCCCGGCAAAGAGCGAGATATGATTATTTTGATTTATCAGATCATCATATTGGTTCCGCCAATTTTGTATTCCATAATTCTAACATTGGATTTATTTTCAGCGATATGTGAAACCTCTTATTCATGTCTAAAATTCAAAAACAGCTTTAATACCGTAAGTTTAGAGGTAACAATAATTACTCATGCTTATAAATACAAAGGATAGTTTCCACTTAAACTTGCACCATTGCCGATATAAAAAAATACGTGTCTATTATTTTTATAGCTTTACAAATGTTCCAAGTTTCAATAAAATTGTCGAGTCACATAAAGGTAGGTTTACTTGTTAGCCGAAGAGTCCATTTGACGTTACTGAGAATTTCAGAAAATAAGATATCATCATCAAAAAAGAAAATAATCTTTAGGCCAATTTTCAAATCTAAAACTGATTCCACAGCACACAGGCAATCTGGATGGTTGTTATCCATCTCAATGAGAATGTTTGTCCAGTTGCATAGATCAGAAAGCTAATACAATTTTCTCCAAAAAGAATAAAACAGGGAAAAGAATTGCATCATTTCTTTAGCACAATAAACGGATGAGATTCGTCTAACTTTCAGAACTGAAATAGACGATTAAATAAGATCTGTGCTAAAAGATGCAAGAGGCCTTCCAGGCAGTTGTAAATCAACGATAGCTTTTAACAGTTGGTTAGAAAATCATTTCGCTCAAGACATACTGGCAAGAAAAAATTAGAGAAGTGAGAACACTTTTAGAAAGTTCTATTAGAAGGTTCTGTTGTATACTGTAGAAAAATACAAAAAGCGAGGATGAAAGGAGAACTGAATTATTGTTTTCCAATTTTTAACTAGAGATCGGGCGTTCCGGAGTTACAGATGTTTTAAAGATTAAAGAAAGACTATTTTTTTAGCGAATGTTCTATCTTAAATCGAATTTTGTTTTCAATATTAATGTTTAATTCTTAGGCTGATGTTTAATGCAATATTTTTTTAAATTTTTATTAGAGTTAAAATTAATTGTGTTTATTTGAATTTATTATTTTGTGTTTATTTGAATTTAGGAGGAGTGTTTTAACTAATAATTAGTTGTTACATGTTGCACAAGGATTTCTGTTTGATTTGAAATGCAATACTTAAGAAATTTATTTTCACATACCGGATTTTGGATTGGTCACAAGCAGATATCAAACACTTCATTACAACATTACATGTTTTTAGAGAAGCACATAATATGGTATTTTGAATTACAACAAAATAATTATTATGTGCTGAGAGAAAAACACATAGCGTTTTGGAAGCGACTTCCTGGTATGGACGCTGAAGTATTAGTGCTTCACTGAGCCAACACTGCAAGAGATTGAGAGACATAGAGTGGCGCCGCTGGTGAGTAACAGGAGAAAATACCAAGATATGAGATTAGTATGTAATTACTCACACCATTCTTCATAACAATGTTGTTCTTTTCTCAGCACATAATAATTATTTTGTTATAATTCAAAATATCATATCATATATGTATAAATTTTTTCAAAGTTACATATTTTACAATAGATAATAGATGCATGACAAAGGATGCTGAGCATGATACATATTGCAAAAAATAATATTCTATATGGATAGTAGATCTGTCCGCAAAATTATTTATTCATCTATTCTTATAAAAAAATTTTATATGTATTATAATATGTATTATATATTATATATTAATATGTATAATATGTATTAATATGTATAATATGTATTAATTTAACATTATAATATATATTTTTAGAAAAAAGATATTAAACATATTTTTAGAAAAAAGGTGAAATCTAATATTAATTTGCATTCTATGAAATATGATATTATGTAATTGTAATGTTTAATTCTAGAATATAAACAGAAGAAAAATCAAGTTTCTTTGACTGCGAATTACACAATCTATATTCATCGTTTGTTCCGATTACTGGTCCTAAATAGCATTGAAAACGTCTAAGCATTTCTTTCTGCAATCATCCCGACTATCCAATCAATTTCTTTGATGATTATTTTGATACAAGTTCATGTTCTTTCCCCAATTACCATTTCTGTAGAGGCAAATGTAAACAAATTTTGTTTGTCAAAAGGCCACAAATAAGAAACATACTTTGTCATTGAAAGCACTGTGAGCACAATTCCAGTAGATATTCACCAATATCAATTGGCAAACTACAAAGTGATAGTGAACAGTGAGCACCTGCTCACTCGAAAGTTAATGACAAATTATAGGCAAACACCAAGTAAATTTGTTAGTGTAAACATTGTCAGCAAAATACTCACATAAATGTAAGAGTATCTGGTGTTCACAATACACATCAGATTGTCGGTCAATTGCAGGTATATCAAATACGTTGACGACAAATTGAGAATTGCTATAAACGCAGCAAATCTGTCAAAACATTAATTTGGCAATAGAAAGCAAGCAGAGTTTATCTTTGTTCGCTGTTATATTATTTCTTTCATAGCTATTAGATTAATAAAAGTATGTACATATATTTATAAATTGCAACAGATTATTTTTCCTTTTCTTTTTTTTCAATAATAAAAAATTTTATTTATTTTATTTGTTTTTTTTTTCGTAATTATTTTTATTCGATATTCTATATTAAATTATATATAT
>JBCEZX010000113.1:526964-540765 GCA_039654345.1 Cataglyphis cursor
TCTCTCTCTCTCTCTCTCTCTCTCTCTCTCTCTCTCTCTCTCTCTCTCTCTCTCTCTCTCTCTCTCTCTCTCACGCGGACCCCTCGTTCTATCTCTTTCTCTCTCTCTTTCTCTCACGCGGACCCCTCGCGCTAGCCTTCTCTTCCCCGCGGACCCCTAGCCTACCTGTCGCGCCGCGGACCCCTCTCTTCCCCGCGGACCCCTCGACTACCAATCGTGTCGCGAATTCACCTGTGTGACGTCATATCCCGCGTGATGTCATACCATCCCCCGTGACGTCATACCCACGTGACGTCATACCCACGTGACGTCATACCACCCTCGCACCATACCCCCTGTGACGTCATACCCCCATGTGACGTCATACCACCCCCGCACCCCCCTGTGACGTCATACCCCCCCCCACCGTGACGTCATACCCCGCGAATTTCCCCTCGCGCCTCACCCCCCTCACCCCCTGTGACGTTATACCCCCCGCGGATTTCCCCTCGCCCCTCACCCCCCTCACCCCCTGTGACGTCATACCCCCCGCGGATTTCCCCTCGCCCCTCACCCCCCCTCAGAGGACCTGGGTTAGAACCCGCATAGATATACTACTTTCATTCGTAAAATATATATTTTTTCTTTATATAAAAATATAAATAAATTTGCTAAATTTGCTAAATTTGTTAAGAGTAGGTGTGTTAGGCAATGTCTGGCTCACTTCGCGTTATGACTCTGTGATAAGAGTAAGAGAGGCAGATATATGAAGAAATAAGATAGAATGATGTCTCGGAGGAGGAGTGACGGCAAAGGGGAAAGGCGGGCGGGATAAGTATGGCGAGGGTGTTTGGGGAGAGGGGGGATGAGCGCGAGATAGATGGTGAGAGGAGGGGAGGGGGAGATGTCGGCTGTTTCGAGGTCGAGCTTGTGGTTTTCGGTTATCGGCGCGGCTTAGAGCGCGCGCGACGTTCTTGAGGACGTGCCCGCGGTTTTCGTTATCGGCGCTGCTTAGAGCGCGCGACGCTCTCGAGGACGAGCCCGCGGTTTTCGTTATCGGCGTCGCTTAGAGCGCACGATCGAAGTTCTAAGGAATCGAGATAATGGTTTCGTTAGAACTTGTTCGAGATTTATTTTTTCGGCAGCGAAGCGCGTCCGGCGATGGAGTTAGAGTATCCGGCGGGATTAACCTTCTTTCCGCTATTTTCGCTATAAAAGTATTTCGCAACGATTTTGAAATATGAGTTTATTCGAAAAATTTTTCCGAAACGTAGTGATGAAGCGTTTACCGAGCGCTTTGACGAGCCGGACTAGCCGGAAGAGTAATTAATACTAAAATTAGGAGTATCGATGATACAGACATTGGAAATACCAATTTGTTTAAAGAAAGAATTGCGTAAAAATTATATAGAGGACTGTTTGCATTGCGCGGAAGAGATCGATTTCGCGGAAAACTTCGTGCGAGAGGCGGGCGACGGGCGATTCGACGAACCATTCGCGGACGTCGGAGCCGACCGCTATCTGCTTTATCGCAATTGGAAGTGGCGGTACGGCGTTCCGAATTTTTCATGGGAGGTGAATCACGTGGTGCATTGCTATTACCAATTTGGTTGTTTATTCGATAACGCAAAATATATCGAGGAAGAGGAGAGATATTGTGGAAATTGCGCGCGCGGACTGAGCTATATTAGAAGCGTATCGACGCATATAACGGAAATAGCGATCAGCGAGATAGTACGATCGAGTTATCTCATCGACGAGATCTTTGACGTGTCGAATCACTGGTGCAGCGGTTGCGAGACGAGAGCCTTGTTTTACATCGAGGAGTACGACGAGGAGGATACATGGTTTATTAGCAAAAAGATTTTGCGTGCATTGAATGATGAATAACGGATCGAGGAATAACGAAAGAGCGCGAGATCATCTCGAAGAGTTTAAGGAAGATACACAATTTATTAAAAAGTCTTATATATTGAGGAATGGATAGAAGTATGGAAGAAACGGATATTTTCGATAGCGCGCGGAGCGTCGTAACGGTGGGCGCGTATCTCGCGTGGGCGCGACGATGGGACGAGCATCTCGAGTCTCTGCGGCAGAGGTGCCGAGGGCGGCGCCGAGAAAGATCCATCCGGGCGATCAACTTTCTGATCGCTCGAATCGTTCGATTGATGAGCTAATGATTTTTTGCAATTCTAAAACATAGTTCTCGACAATTTTATAAAAGTTCTGTGTTTTAAAAAACGTTTTTACACATAGTTATGTTTACTATTTTAAACAAATTGTTGGCAATTATCTTCAGCACGATACTTAGTAAAAGTGTGTCTTGCTGATAATTTTCGACAGTTCTATTAAAAGTTCTACGCTTTAAAAGTTTTTATAAGAGTTCAACCCGTTAATAATTCTTTTAATCAATTTTTAACATTTCTGTTTAGCATAATATTTATTTTTAATGAAATTGTTTTTGTTTAATTTTAAAATTTATTTTATTTTTTAATTTGTATCAGATATTTATACTATCTAATATATAATTATATATATTTACTTGTATATTTACTTATATATATCAATATTTACTAATACACATTTACACTATTTTTAAATGTTTGTTTATAATCTGCTCTATGTTTTTCTCGCGCTTTAGTTTATTGAATTCCAATTGTTTATGATTCAGTTAACATTTATGTTGTGCTGTCGATGGAATCTTACTAGGCGATTAGGAGTTATCAGGGATCCCTTTCCCTTCCTACGCGAGGTATTCGAAATTTCTTCGCGCGGCCTGATGAATCGAGTCTCAAACATTATGAGAACAAGTCGCGATGTTAATGATTAAAAACAACAACAATGGCGATAACGTAACTCATAATGACAAATTTAATGTGTGAGATTACGTTAAGGTGTGTTAAGAATTCTTCAAATTCTTTTGAAATCATATTGATTGAGTCATTCATGATAGTTTCAATCGAGCAGGAGGGTATATTGTGGGAAACCTCTCCATCATTAATCGTAATATTAAAAGCTTTCAAAATTTTATCTTTGAAACCATTCCTATTTTCATATAAAATAATATATGAAATATTTTAGGAAATATAAATACATTAAACAAAAAGTTATGTATACTACATCTTAATAATTTGGAAAAAAAATAAATTGGAATCTTGATTTGTCCAGCGGTTTTCGCGATTAATACGCAGTCTGCTATATTTTCGCACTACAATTATGATCACTATACTTGTAATTACTATACTGTCACACTTCTTATCTTTTTCTTTTGCTATCGTTGCGTGATTTACTACTCTTTCACTGTTTAAACGACACAACAAAACGGCAATTAAAAGGTAAAGATCGTTAAATTGTTACTACCACATTAATTGAAAAAAATGGATGCTATAACATTTCATAGACAGGAGGCTAAACGTCTCAAAGATTTTGGTGATCTGGAACCGTCAATTCTTCCTAATGCTGCTGTTTTACGGAAAGCAAAAGAGCAGAAATTATTAGAACGGATTCTATACGCAAATCCTGTCTTAAATCTATTACAAAGTTCGAAGCAGGGGAAATATTCTGGCGCTAGTCATAATATTGGATTATTAAATTTTTTTTTGTATATATTGGAGTCTTGAGCAGCAATTATTATACAAAGCAAAAAACAAAAAAAGTTCAATAGATTTTATGACTATTGATGCTACTGGAGGTATTGTAAAAAAATACTCTAATTGGGAACCGCCTATTTTCTTATATCAATGCATATATGTTAATAATGATTGAAGTATTCCAGTATTTTAAATGATATCAGCCGATCATAAATCAATGCATATTGCATATTTTTTAGCAAGATAATAGCGAAAGGAAACGAAGCTCCGCGCATGGTTGTTTGCGATTTTGGATGAGCGATTTTAATCGCTGTTGCAGAAATATTTGCAAAATGCATTGATTTACGACATTATTTAAAAAAATGCTTCAATATTTTGCACGGTATTGATGATACGATTACATCGTGTTTTATAAAATTAGATGTAAGTCATTTTATTGTCATTATCGAGATGGAATTATCTCAAACATAGAGATAAACTACTCGTTCGTAAATTTTATTTACGTTCTCTAAGTCAAGTGTATAAAATGAGTTCTCTAGAAGAATTGCACATTTTTTGAAGCAATTCTTGTTGTAGCGTTAAGCTAATATGTTGGCTCCAATGAAAACGGAGAGGAATTATCATCTGAATTACGTTTACGATATTTAAATTCTATAATTAAAACTGTTTCTGCACCGAAAATATCAGATGAAATGAATGAAAATACTGATCGGGATGAGACAGATAAATTGGAAGAAGATGATGATCAGAATACTTCCGACTGGTTTCAATGGAGTGCCAACATATACAATAATGCCATACGATTAGCAAAGCTTTGTACAGGGGGAATAGCAATATATGCTTGCTATAATCCCTTTGCAAAAATAATGAAAACACATTTAATTCCATACGTAGTACTTTGGAGCGGCGTAATGCAATCGCATTTTCAAATAGGCGAAGAAATCGCTACTTCTTCCGTTGAGACGGCATTTGCAGATTTGAAAAATGGCGCATTTAAAAATCAATTGCCAATAAGAGCCGATAAATTTTTACACGAACATCTTGACTATCTTGATGGAAAAATAAAATTGACATCGTGTCAAAAAGATACTTTAAGTGTTGATTATGAACAGCAGGATCAAGTAACATTCAATTATTCTGCAAATTCTACGGAAGTGCAAACAGATCAATTGGTAGATGACTACTCTTATTTTAGCACTAATAATCGCTACAAGTATCGCATTAAGTTTCAAAAAATATGTTTTAATTGCTGTAGTGCACTATATAAAATCCTCTAGTAGTGCTAATAGCGGACATTATATCACATATGCACGATCTGGAGCTCCTTGGTATGACGATCTTAAAAAGAAAAAAATGCTGTAAACATAAATACTAATATTAATCCACATCTTATTTTTTATGTTAGCGCTGAGATATAAATTTTATTATTAATATATATTTATTGTTAATGATATATATATATTTTTTGTACAAATGTTTATGATATTATTAAAGTATTATACCATAAAATTATATATAAATATAATACATAAATAAAATTTATTGTTACTACTTTCTACTTACACTTTCATTTATAATTTCTATGGATGATCTCGAAGTGCGTAATATCATATGCATACAATTGCTAGCACGTCAGAGATATGTGCTTCTTGATATAAACAATATACGACTTATACTCGTCGATTTCTGATTGTATTGCCCAAAAGGATTATCCTTTGCATATCAGATAACTGACTCTGCGATATAATAAGTAGAAATGAGGACAATGTTAAATTCCAAATTGATCTAATTCTAAGAAACTATAATACACAAAGCATTTTCAATATTTTAATAACAAATAATCATGGCCCTCCCATAGAAAAATCACATTTACATTTCTGAGACATATTAGTTTAAAGTATAACAAACTCTAACAGTGATTTACGCTTTTAGACTAAAATATGTAGATATATATATACACAGAATGTATTTAATATACACACAGGAGTTAGTGGAAATTTGTAAAATTGATTTTTTTTTTGTTTTTTTAGCTTAGAATCACATGTGATATTAAAATGCCATATAAACTAATTATAACTAAAATCGCTACCAAATTTTTATTATTTATAAAATTATAGCGTTATGCATAACAAATTTTAAAACAAATTGTTCTCGCCTTGCCAAACGCAAGCGCATCGGATGAAAATGAATATACCTCGTGGATGTCGTTACGTGTTTACAAGGGGACTCGCAGATGCATCGCTAACCTTAACATAACCTCACACATTAAATCTGTTACTGTGTTACGTTAAAGCCATTGTTGTTTTTAATTGTTAACATCGCGACATGTTCTCACAATGTTCGAGACTCGACTCATGGCAGACCACGAGAAGAAATTTCGGATACCTCGCGTGGGGAGGGAGGGGGATCCCTGATAACTCTCATCGCCTAATAAGATCCCGTCGACAGCACAACATAAATGTTAACTGAATCATAAACTTAACTAAATCAATTGGAATTCAATAAACTAAAGCGCGAAAAAAACATACAGCAGATTACAAACAAACATTTAAAAATAGTACAAATATGTATTGATAAGTATAGATATATATTAGTAAATATTGATAGTATTTATATATTTGTAACGATACCGTTACAGCCTCGCGGGCAGACCATCCGTCCGCAAAATGAGGCATGGCGCCTATGGCGCCCCTAAACGCTCGCACCTATGGCGCGAACCCCACCAAGGCCCGCCCTACCACGCGCCGAATCGCGTGAGTGGGAGAGCCGTGCCGGGTATATAAGACGGTTCGGCGAGCGTACCGTTACCAGTTTCCGATCCTGAGTCCTGTCAGAACCAAGATCCGAAACCAACACTCCGCAGACACCAGACCACGGGCTACTCGTGGTTAGGCCGGGCTTCTCGGTTTCTGGCAGACGCACGCCGAATACCTCTGCTATACCAGGCCACGGGCTTCTCGTGGTTAGGCCGGGTTTCCCGGTTGCTGGGACGGCGGCCCTATACCCACATGCTCAATCAGGCCACGGGCTTCTCGTGGTTAGGCCGGGCTTCCCGGTTGCTGGAGCGGCGTTAGTTTAAGCTCTCGCGAACCGCTATACCGGGTGACACAACAGTGCCGGACCGACTATATATTTCGATACACATACTGGGTACTTCGTACAACCCGACCGACTGATCCAATTAGAATAAACCGACCGATTATACCGCGTGGGTATAACTCACCCGACCGACCGCTTTTGTATATACCGCGTTAGCTTAGTAAGACTCGCATCAACGGACGTAATGCATGTGCCCCGTAGTAACCATCGGCTATTGTATATACCGCGAACGATTTAAACCGGCAACGCTTACTGCATGCATCTTCACGCCGTTCGCGCTTCGCTAGCCCCGCTTGCATCACGAGCTTATTAGCGTCCACCGCACCGTTCACGTTGTCAGCGTTTACTATTTCATTTGTATTATTTCTATTATAAGTTTTGAATAAATTGTTTTGTTACACAAAGATCGAAAGAGTAAATTGGAGTTTCCCTCTTCTCCCGAATCCTGGAAACCGGTGAGCCTGATCCGTGGCGTATAAGAAAGGTGAACCATTACATATTAGATAGTATAAATATCTGATAAAAATTAAAAAATAAAATAAATTTGCATAAAATTATCAAACAAAAACAACTTCAAACATTAAATAATATGCTAAACATAAATGTTAAAAATTGATTAAAAGAATTATTAACCGATTGAACTCTTTATAAAAATTTTAAAGCAGAACTCTTAATAGAACTGCCCAAAAATATCAGCACGACGCACTTTTACTAGTATCGTGCTGAAAATATTTGTCAACAATTTGTTTAAAATAGTAAACAGTTGGAACTATCTGTAAAAACGTTTCTAAAACATAGAACTCTTATAAAACTGTCGAGAACTATCGTTAGAACTGCGAAAAATCATCAGCACGACACTTTTTCATTGAATGTCGTGCTGGCCGTAAATATTAAAAATACATTAAAAATTTATTAATTGGTGGAATATCGCTTCAAAATTGCATATATGTGCTGAACTTGACAGTAACTATCGGGAATTCTTAAAATAATAAAATTCAACACGTATTAATACTTTAAAGGGGAAGATGTCGTGCTGGAGATAATTAATAAAAATTGTTTAAAAAATAATAAACAATGGAAACTCTTTATAAAATTATTTCTAAAGCATAGAACTCTAATAGAACTATCGAGAACTATCATTAGAACTGCGAAAAATCATCAGCACGACACTTTTTCACTGAATGTCATACTGGGCGTAAATATTAAAAATTCATTAAAAATTATTAATTGGAATATCGCTTCAAAATTGCATATATGTGCTGAACTTGACAGGAAACTATCGGGAACTCTTATCAAAAATAATAAAATTCTGCGCGTTTTAATACTTTAGAGGGGAAGGTGTCGTGCTGGAGATAATTAATAAAAATTATTAGAAAAATAATAATCAATGGGAACTCTTCATAAAAATATTTCTAAAGCATAGAACTCTAATAAAACTATCGAGATCTACCGTTAGAATTGCGAAAAATCATCAGCACGACACATTTTCACTGAATGTCGTGCTGGGCGTAAATATTTAAAATTCATTAAAAATTATTAATTGGTGGAATATTACTTCAAAATTGTATATATGTGCTGAACTTGACTAGAACTGTCGGGAACTCTTACCAATAATAAAATTTAACGCGTTTTAATATTTTAAAGGGGAAGGTATCGTGCTGGAGATAATTAATAAAAATTGTTTAATAAATAGTAAACGATGGGAACTCTTCATAAAAATATTTCTAAAGCATAGAACTCTAATAGAATTATCGAGGACTACCATTAGAACTGCGAAAAATCATCAGCACGACATATTTTCACTGAATGTCGTGCTGGGCGTAAATATTAAAAATTTATTAAAAATTAGTAATTGATAGAACATCGCTCCGAAATTACATATATATGTTGAGCTTGACTAGAATTATCGGGAACTTTTGTCAAAAATAATAATATTTAACGTATTTTAGTACTTTAGAGGGAAGAGTGTCGTGCTAGGCGTGAATATTAAAGTCATTAAAAATTATTAATTGGTGAAATATCGCTCTGAAATTGCATATATATGCTGAGCTTAACTAGAACTATCGGGAACTCTTGCCAAAAATGATAAAATTTAACGCGTTTTAGTACTTTAGAGGTGAAGAGTGTCGTGCTAGGCGTGAATATTAAAGTCATTAAAAATTATTAATTGGTGAAATATCGCTCTGAAATTGCATATATATGCTGAGCTTAACTAGAACTATCGGGAACTCTTGCCAAAAATGATAAAATTTAACGCGTTTTAGTACTTTAGAGGTGAAGGTGTCGTGCTAGATTCGCGAAATTAGCACGACGTTTTTTCAATTTCGATTTTTTAATTAAAGGAATGCGGAACTTTTTTTAATTTTTATCAGGAACTATAGACCTATGAAAAGTGCTATTAGAACTCTTAATTTTTTTTTGAAATTTGTAAAACATCGTGCCAACTTCACAGACACATCGTAGATGCATGTACCATTTTCGAACGAGCGATAAGATATCGGCTCACATGAAAGATTGTGGAAGAATGAATGAGTGCACTATCGTCCTTCTTACCGAAGAAGACAAATGATTAAATTTTAGCAATTACGACAGAAAGGAGCGAGTTTCGTTCGTGGTGTACGCGGATTTGGAATGCGTTCTGGAGAAGAAGGGAGAAAAGAGAAAGCCGAACACGTCCATCGTTCAATATCATAAGGTCCACAGCGTAGGATAGTACGCGCGATGCGCGTTCGACGATCGCGAATCGACGTATAAAGCTTATCGCGGTGAGAGCTGCGTATCGTTGTTCGTTCGTGAACTGCGCGATCTGGCGCTTCGAGCGAAGGATAGTTTGGACACCGTTATGCCTATGACCTCTCTTACATCGGATGAGCGGGAGAGATTTCGCGACGCGACGCGCTGTCGCGTGTACGAGAGACCGTTCGAACCGGAAGACGTTCGCGTGCGCGATCACTGTCATTTGACCGGGCGATACAGAGATCCCGCGCATTCAAGTTGCAATCCAAATTCCAAGGATATCTACGTTATTCCTATATTTTTTTCACAATTTATCTACGACGCCCATTTCATCATTAAAGATGTGGCTAATGTCTTCCCCGGTAGCGTCAAGCTGTTACCGTTGACGAAGGAAACGTACATCTCTTTCTCGAAAAGCATGGACGAGGCGTCGAGCGAAGAGAGACAGTTCGGAAGACGCGTGAAATTACGTTTCGTGGATTCTTTTAAGTTTTTAAGCGCAAGTCTCGAAAAATTGGTGTCTTATCTCAATAAGAACGAGCTAAAAATTGCGCGCTCGGAGTTTCCCGATCTCGACGACGTCGATTTCGAGATTCTTGCGCGAAAAGGTGTATTACCATACGAGTATGTCGACGATATTGATAAATTGCGGGAGACTCGTCTACCGTCGCGCGAAGAGTTCTATAGTTCGTTGACCGATGATATCGTATCCGATAGCAATTATGCGCACGCGATAAAAGTTTGGGAACGATTTCGCGTCGAAACATTGGGTGATTTACATAGCGATTTATATTTAAAAACCGACGTTCTTCTATTAGCCGATGACTTCGAAAATTTTCGTGACGCGTGTAGAAGTTACGGTGGACCCCGCGCATTATTATACCTGGATATACGTGGGATGCTATGTTAAAATATATACGAGTGTTCGATTCGAGCTATTAACAGATATCGATATGGTGATGTTCGCGGAACGGGAAATATGCGGTGGGTTGAGTCAATGTTCCAATAGATACGCGCGCGCTAATAATAAGTACGTACAGTTGAACGATCCCTCGAAACCGTCGTCGTATCTTATGTACTTCGACGTAAATAATTTGTACGGATGGGCGATGTGTCCATTGTTACTTTAGGATTTTCGATGGGTCGAGGATGTTGCAAATATCGATTTAATGTCAATGATGCCAGATTCGCCTATCGGTTATATTCTAGAAGTCGACCTTGCGTATCCGCCCGGTCTTCACGACTCTCACTCTGACTTGCCGTTCTGCCCGACGCGCGATAAGCCTCTCGGAAAACGGCAGACTAAACTCCTCGCCACGTTGTGCGATGAAGCGTCGTTACGTGATGCACTATCGTAACTTGCAGCAATGCGTTAAACATGGATTACCTGTTACGAAGATACATAGAATACTACGATTCGCGCAATCCCCGTGGTTACGCGGATACATCGAGCTGAACACGCAATTGCGGATTAGCGCGAAAAACGAATTTGAGAAAAATCTGTATAAATTGATGAACAATGCTGTGTTTGGTAAAACTACGGAGAATGTACGTAATCACTCGGACATCCGACTAGTGACCCAATGGGACGGGCGATACGACACGGAGACGATGATCGCGAGCCCAACTTTCACATTACAAGCGTTTTCGCGGAGGATCTAATAGCTGTGAAGTTGCGTAAACTCGAGGTTAAATTTCACAAACCGATTTAAGTGGGTATGTCCTTGATATGTCAAAAATTCGTTTATACGAATTTCATTACGAGTATATGTTATCATTGTATAGAGATAAGTGTAGGATAATGTACACCGACACGGATAGTCTTATCTATCGCATCGAGTGCGAAGATGTATACGAAGATATGAAGCGCGATATCGATAAATTCGACACGAGTGATTACGAAATGGATATTGCTTACGGTATGCCGCTCATTAATAAAAGGATGCCGGGTCTTATGAAAGATGAGAATAAAGGCGCGATTATGACGAAATTCGTTGGACTTAGAGCGATGAAGTTTATAATAAATTTGTAGTAAATATAGTTTATAGAATAAAAATACTAAATACTAAATAAAAAATACTAAATAAATATACTAAATATACTAAATAAATATACTATATAAATATAGTTTATAGAATAAAAAACATACTTTATTCATAATAACATTTTTATTTAAATAAAATGTATTTTTATTATAATACAGCTGCTTTATTTATTCAAGAATTGTGCGTTTCATCTATTCCTAACTATTTCACGTAAACCTCGTCACCTTCTCCACGAGATACACATCGGGGTCGGAAACGCGCAGCAACTCGTGCTCGTAGAATTCTCCGGCGATCGGCTCGTTTCGCGAATCCTTCAACAGATATGTCGCGGGATTGGTTCGTTGCACCTTAGCTATTCGAAATACCTCGGTGATCCAATTAGGCACCTGAAACCTTTCTCGAAGATCGTCTTAAACTTGCTGACGCGTACCGGATCGTCTAGCTTAAATTTCGCAGGAGCGGCTATCTTTATATTGTTATACACTGTGTTTAAAGGTTTATCGGCGATCGCGGAGATCACGTCGACGGGTCTCATATCGATAGTGCGATGCTTTCGCGCGTTATACTCTTTCACGAGACGGGGCAACGCGTCGATTCATTTGTACGTTCTGTTTAGCGTGAAATACTTCCACATGGAGTTCTTGAGCATGCGATTGAATCTCTCGACGATCGACGCTTTCATCACCGAGTACGTCGAATAATGATTTACGCCGCGTTTCTCCGCAAACTTTCGCACTTCGGTATTGTAGAATTCTTTTCCTTTGTCAGTCTGCAGATTTTTCGGACATCGCTTAGATTTTCGCGTTATTTTAGATAACGCTCGGGCAACCTCGCCGGCACTCTTGCTCTTGAGCGGTATGGCCCACGCGTACTTGCTCAAGGCGTCGATAACGGTGATTATGTAATTGTGACCTTTGTTGTTTCTCGCGTAAGGTCGCATCTCGATCACATCCGCCCGTTATAGATCATCATATCCGCGCACCGTGACGCGGGAAGTTTCTTCTCGCAGGCGCGTGCAATTCTTCCACCAGTCTTCATTTTTTGGCGCTCATTCTATCTTTTTATCGGAATAACGCCCTTTTACGATCGCTTTCTATTCTCGCTCGATTTTGATACCGGAAGAGCCGTTATTAAAGCCGGCGAGTTCGCCGAGCTTGTTTTATTAAGAGATTGGCTCGTGGTTCTCTAAACCTTTTATACGTTTATCCAACTCGTTCGAGTCTTTCACTAATCGAGACGTCAATTCTTCCAATTTTTTTATTTTTGCTACGGAATTCGCCGCGATCTGCGACTTCTCGGTTAGTTTCTGTATCGTTTTATGAGATTCTACGTGGAGGTATTCGTTATAAACTGCGATATGGAATTTCTCGCGGCGTTGATTCGTTTGCTCAGATCTTCGATCCGTTTGTTTAGAGTGTCGGTGCTCATCTCGATCTTCGAAATGGTGTTCTCCGCCGCGTCTAACCGTTTATTTAGAGCTCTTTCGAGCTGGGCTACTCTCGCGAACAGCAGAACGACCCCCTGCCCCGCCTCGTCCGCGTCCTTTTTCAACTGCGACGCGATCTTCTTGGCGTTCTCGATCTCGTCCTTCTTCGTGGCACGTAACGCGAGATCGACGTAACTCTTGCTCGCTCCGTCGGCGTCTTTCTCTGCTCGTCCTTCGGCGAGGCTAAACGTCTTATCTTGCGTCGTACTCATCGGCGGAGCTCGCGCACAGCGCATTATCGCGCACGTAATTTCGCAGGGATTCGATAGCCGGGCGTAATCTTCCGACATCATTGTCGCGTTTCTTCAGAGATATGCCGAATTTGCTCACGGACATCGCGCGACTGCGACGATCGCCGACGCGACCGTTTCATTTATAGGATCGTGCCCGCTTCGTGAAGCTCCTCGATTATCGATAAAATCTTGTTATCGTGAGCGTTGCTTCCAGCTTGACGCGAAGCGTCTAGTAATCGCAGACGATCCACTAATTTTTTCGGATCGTCCCATTGAACGTAATCGATTCTATTCCCCGTAACTCGCATGATCGACGGCACGCGGCCCGCGCCCATCTTCGCGCCGACGTATTGTAAAAAATTTACCAAATTTTTTACCCTCGCGTGCGTTCGACGCATCCGCGATTACTAATCGCTCTATGGTACGGCGAACTCATTAAATCCTCGTCTGTATCTGCTGTTGCGAAGTGCGCTGTCTTTATCTATCACTAAAAACCCGTACTTGCGCTGACAACGCGTGAACGTCATCGTATGACATATCGGTATTCACGTGATCGTTGTACCAGGTGTGTCGGTAATTCTTTTCCGGTTTTTTCGCTAAAGAAAACACGTTACTTAGAATGGATAGTTAAAA
>JBCEZX010000113.1:693503-704901 GCA_039654345.1 Cataglyphis cursor
CTCTACACACATGAAAGAGACGAAGAGAGTACGATTATGTCTATCTTTGTCATGTAAGATTGCAGCTCTGTCTATCGTGACATCACGCAACTAATCTACTGCTCTGTTTTACTCTTGAGCCTCGCTCTCGCACACACACATATGCACGAAAATTTTAGATTGGATTATCTTTTTTACAATGCTTCTAAGCTCATTTCTCTAAGTTCACTGATTCTCTTTGATGAACTGCCAAGTCGGATTGTTACTGATTAGGCACATGCAGATTACAAATTTTTTATATTAAATAAATGTTGACGGCAGAAGCCGGTAACAAAACTATAATTTTGTAATTTTTTTTCACTTTTTATATGAAATCATATCTACCAGAGTACGTTACTATATATACTTTAATTATGGAAAAGGATTTGTCGATATTTATAATAAACAAAAAGATTATCCACTTTAACATAATATTCGCGTTTTGATCGGTAAAACAAACCTTACGGATCCCCTTAAATATTTCAATTTTGAACAATTAAGAAGAACATCTACATACCACGTGAAAATCGGTGTTGTAACAGTTACTTAATAAAAAATAGAATTTATGAAGAAGATCTTGGTCTCTTAATAGTACACTCTAACACAGCAAATCTAACAGCGTTAGAGTTGTTTAAAGTGATGGAAACTTTTTCTATAAAATGTGATTCGACATTATTAGACAAAGTGAACGAATATAGTATTTTGGAAGAACAATTAGAAGTTTTTACGGGATTAATTGGGAAAATCTTAATACCATAGAAGATATGTTGATTTTATTGCGAAACAATAAATCTCGTTCAATGATCCAAGCACTCATTGTCTTTCTATTTAAGTTAAGGACAGGGGACTCTAATAAAATGATAACTTCTATCTTACAATTAAAGAATGAATATGATGTTTTAAATTATTCTAACAGTATTGTTACGTTCGTCCCTGTTTATTTCGTCCCTGTGTGTCTGTGGTAGTGTGCTGTACCGTCTCTAGGAGATGATTCCCTAACGCGTCGCTAAAAGAGATGTTTGAAAAACAACAGCCGACATTTGTGTGTTTAGAGCCGCCATTTTCGGTCTCGCAACGGATTTGATTCGATGCGAACGTTTCCGCTGTTAATTTCGCTTTTCATTACAAACGAGATTATCAGCGTGTTGTGTTCTGTGTTCTTAACTGTAATAAAGTTCCTTTCGTTCTTTTAAAACCAGTGTTATTATTTACTACGCGGAGCGTGAGTGCCGATTGTGTCGTGCGCAATTCGATTATTCTTGAAGTCGTCATGCGGACGTAACATTTTGGGGGCTCGACTGGGATCGAATTGGATAACGAAACAATTTTGAAAGAACGCAAAAACGGGCTATGGCGTCAGAGCAACAACAAGAACTTCCATCTGGAATCGTGACGCTCAAAAGATTCCGAGCTGCGACTCCGCTTCGAACTTCTCCGGAAGCTAAGGATCGACATTAGAAGCGATCACACTTCAATTTGCGTTGCGAGAGAGCCGACAGCTGCGAGAGGAACGTTTACAAGAGCGAGCTGAATTCGAAGCGCAAATTCAACAGCGGAACAAGATGCTTCGTGAGATGGAGGAAAGGATGCGCCAAATGGAGGCTGACATTCAGCTAAGTCGTTCTAATAATAGAGATAATGGAAATAATTTTAGAGCTGGTAGCTTTGAGGAAACGGGGACGCGTGAGGAAATCGGAGCGCGAGAATCGCGAGAATCAATTAATAAAGAATTAGGCTATAAATTAAAGCCGGATATTTTTGATGGAACTGTTCCTCTAAGAAAATTCTTTTCCCAATTTGAATTGATCGCGCGAGCTAATCAGTGGAATGACGCGACAAAAAGTGTAGCATTAATTTCTTGTTTGAGAGGAAAATTGAACGAAATTCATGATGAGGTTAAACAACGTTTAAATATGAAGTCTTTGAGGACAAAGACTTTTTATGATCGGAAGGCTTGTCAGATACATTTTGAACCAGGAGAGAAAGTTTGGTTGTACAATCCTCGACGAATTATAGGAAGAACTCTCAAATTACAAAGTAATTGGGAAAGCCCCTATGAGGTGGTTAAAAGATTAAACGACGTTGTATATTGCATTCGGAAATCCAGAAAACATAGGAATAAAATAGTTTATTTGGACGAGCCTCTCATCATGAGAAACATATTTAGATACTTCTCGTTTTGAAATTAGATTAGGAAATTGTCTTATGAAGAAAATTAAGTTACATCCGAGACCCAATTCAAATTTAATTTATTTCTTGTTGTTTGATTAATTTCTTTTATTTTCAAAGGAGTTCAATGGTGAGGATATGATATGAAACGTCGTACGTCGGAAGAAGTTATGGTGTGAAAAATGCAGTGGAATACAACATTATTTATTTTTGAAGACTGCCTTACCCGCGGTTTTTGAGCCATGGTTTTCCCGTCGGGTCTTAGGGCGAATGCCGAGACAGGGACTTGGGAAATCCTTATTTGAGGATGCCATTCCACGGTAGATACTACCCCTCCTTGTCCAAAGATTTCTTTCCTTGTGAAGCAACATGATAGGATATTATCATAAGCAAAGCAAAGAGTAGAGAACAAGAGAGAAAAAAGAGAGTTTGGCAGTACTCTTTAAATTCCTGGAAAGCGTATGATTGGGACCAGTGATGATGCTTGGTAACTTGTAGCAGTAGCACAGGGTAGAGCAGGGAGCCATTAGAGTAGGACTCCTGGAGTCTACGTTTTGGAAGAAGAGGAAAACGGTCAATCCTTGAGCCTATTTTAGATTGTCAGGACGACAATCTTGTAGAAGAAGGGGACAGTGTTACGTCCGTCCCTGTTTATTTCGTCCCTGAGTGTCGTCTGCGGTAGTGTGCTGTACCGTCTCTAGAAGATGATTCCCTAACGCGTCGCTAAGGAAGATGTTTGAAAAACAACAGCCGACATTTGTGTGTTTAGAGCCGTTTTCGGTCTCGCGACGGATTTGATTCAACAAAGAAACACCTCGCGGGACCTCCTCAGCCCTATTCTTTTCAATCTCTACCTAGCACCGATCGAGCATTCTCTACCCCTTTCTATTGACATCCTTATACCGACGATATTGCCATATACTGTGTACATGAATCTTTGAATCACATAACAGACCATCTTAATCATGTCTTAGAAAGGTTAAACATCTTCCTAAAAAAGCTCGGCCTATCCATTTCTTCCGCCAAATTCACGTATACAATCTTCTCAAATCAAAAAGCTCGACACTTGCGACTGTCCATACTCCGATGTCAATTCTCGTTAAATTTACTGGGAGAATATATTCCATGTTCTTGGACATCGCGCTTTAGAAGTTCATCTGAAGGCCTATTACGGTTTTCAAAACAAAATAAAAAATACAAAAAAAGAGAAAATTTACTAGAATATCTACAATTTCATTTGTTGAAATCTAGTAAATCTGTTTACTTTTGTAATTTTTACTTCATTTCAAGAAACGTAAAGCTCCCTAGGAACCGGAATTCAATTGAAAAGTATACATTATGAACATGAAAAACAGAGTAACGCCTAAGATTAATGCACTCAAAGTGTAATGCCCTGCCATTTTTTAAAAACTATATTTTAGCTAGTAATTAAGTACCGCTTTTATTCCTGCAATATACCTATGAAATGTAGAATAATTATTTAATCTATTTGCTTTTATTTCAGTTATTAATTAATTTCACTAATCGCTTATCGTTCTAGTTATTTAACTTCGAATTACATATATTTTAATTGTTTTAATAATAATCGATTGCGCAAAAAATTGAGAATTCCTTGGATCGACCAATCAGGAAGCGTTATTTAAAACTAGCCAGTTGTGACACAGCAGTGACTTTTTAGAACTAACCTGCTGATTACTTTAAGAATAGACTTGCGAGCGAACTTTAATGCATTCGATAATATCGATACTAATATATAACTTTTAAGATTTTAATAAATAATCATATAAACAAATACATAATAATTACTCATGTTTAAATTTAAGGAATAAATGCGCCGCATGGAATCATAAAACGCATATAATAATAATTTGTTGAAAATACTTATAATTCTTTTATGTTATATATTTATATCTTTTTCCAAAAACTTTTCAAATACATATAAAACTTTTAATACTATATTCAATACTATTTAATTTTATAAAGAATTAAATTTATAATGAATAATTAAAACAGATTATTGTATAATGCTTCCATAAAGGAATGATCTTTATAAAATTAATATGCTTTATTGTAGCGCATTGATCAAGCGACCATATAAATATAATTATAATATAAATATAAATTTAAGAAACTTATATTTTATGGAATTATAAATTATATACATTGCATATATATAATAATTATCTAAAATAATTATTTTTTAAATTATAGAATGCTATAACTTTATAATTTCCAAATTTATTACCAGAACGAAAATAAATAGAAGAAATAATTCCATAAATTAATAATCATAAATATTAATCATATTATTAAGGATTTTATATTATAAAATATTACTTAAGATGAAAAGAATGCGCATAAAAAACAATAGATCCGCGAAGCTAAGACAGCGGGCGCTGAAACTTAAATGACAGTGTAACGATGCATCACCGCATCGTTCCCATGTCGCCCGTCGGAAGTCTGCCGCCCGGCGAACACCAGCCGGGCAAGGGTAGAGGCGCTTAGCGCCCTATTTTAATCAAAATCCAACCGACCGCCGAGCAACGCCAAGCGCTTCCGAAAAGCGCCGAGCAATGCCGAGCGCTTCCGAAAAGCGCCGAGCGCTCCGAGCTAAAAAGCTCCCGCTAAAGAACTCCCGCGCCGTTTCCCCCACTCAGCGGGGGACGTTAAACGACGCGGGCGCCTAACCAAACGGGTATAAAAAGCTCGACAGATCACAGATCTGTACCAGATCGGCATCTGAAGCATCCGCTCGAGCAGTACGCTCGAAACCGTCAAAAGACAGAGAACCGGAGGTTGACGTGTTCGCAGCCTCCGTCGAGTATTCTCGACTATCTGATCCAGAGACGACTCCTGCCAGACAAACCTCCGTAAAATACCGAAAGTGGACGAGTTCGCCGCTTTCCTCGAGCATTCTCGAGTATTACGGCTCCCACATCCGACCGTCCGAACCTTGCGCTACAACGCATCCTACGACCCAGCTCTGGGAACACGCGCCGCGTCACCGACACCGACGCTTAGACCAACTGCAGGCCGCTGCCCTGCAATCCACGCCGACCACCCGGTTAAAACATTGCACGCGCTCGCCTAATTGTAAACCGAGCGCCTTTGCGATATATCAAACTCGAATCACGCATTCAGAATAGCGGCACCGCCGCCCGCACCACCGCGCGCGCTCCGTGCCCATAAACGCGCGCCGACAACACGCGCCCGCCTTGCCGCACGCGCCCCGCGCCCGCCTTGCCGCACGCGCCCCGCGCCACGAGCCGAGCCATTTAACTAGACACGCAAAACATTGTCTAGGCCCGCGTCACAATAGACCGCATACTATCGATTATAATATTGTAAATAGATCGCATTGTAACAGCTGACCATTGCCTTCGCGAGGCAAATAAACGACGTAACTTTTATCTCACGTCGCCTAATTGTGTTTCAACCCCTTCACGAATCCTGATTGCGCTGTCCGCGCATGCGAAACCGCTCGTGAAGCGACCCGTTACAATAGATATAAGCGTATCGATCGACAATTTCCAGAAGAATTGTTGTTAAACCTTTCTCTTCGCGAAAGTTTTCCACTGAATCATTTTGAAAACATTCCAGAGCGCAACGCGTGATCTGCACACAGCTTAAAAATTCTTCGTTTCGATATATAAACCGCCAATTTCGAATCTCCAGCAGTATTCGTTCAGCATGGGATCGTGCCGTTTGCACACATTATAGATCGGACACGACAATATTTCCTGATCGGACAAAGACCCGATCGGACACAGACTCTATCGGACACAGGCCGATGGTTGAACTCAAACCTATGTGTCTAGTTTTCTGATAGTGGAGCCCCCTGTTGGCAGGGGCGGAACACACTGCCTTCACGCAAACACTTTAATGCGAAATGAGGTTTTAACATAGGTTTTATAACTTTTCACGCCAAGTAAGATTTCACATGGGTTTACAATTTTCCACGCAAAGCGAGAAGGCAAACCTATGTGTCTAATTTTAATGGTAATGGAACCCCCCATAGGAGAGGGGGGAGGGACATACTGCATATATCCTTTTCAATGCGAAATAAGGTTCCACATGGTTTTACAACTTTTCATGTGAAGCGAAGTTTCACATGGGCTTACAACTTTTCACGCGAGGTTCAATTCAAATCTATGTATTGATAAATGCTGTCTTATATGAACTTTTTTTTATTTCCTGAAATTGGGTTCATACGCAATTTATTTCTTACATCGAAAACAACTGGGCCTGTGTCCGATCGGGTCTGTGTCCGATCGGGAAATATTGTCGTGTCCGATCTGTAATGTGCGCAATTGGGACTCACTCCTCAGCATTCGGTCATTGTTCGCGCATTATTCTTTCAATCATCATTCATTACTATTCGCTTCATCGCGACTTCCTTTTCTCTCCGCCTAACATATTCATTATTACTGTCGATTCTGTATTCAAGTTTGTGTAAAAGTAAAAAGAAAATAATAAAAGACTTTGTGCATACGCCTGTGTACGTTTATCCAGCTTACCTCTTTCATGATCAGGTCTTAAAGGACGAGAGAAGGGCCTAACGATAAGAGCTTGAACGAAAAGAAAAATTTCCTGCTGCAATACGGTAAGTAATTACAATTATTAAAAACCCTGTTTCCCCACAAATATTAAAGATTTTAATTCAAAATCTATAATTGACTGACAGTCCATTAATATTATTCCTCTTTATCCTCTAAATAATAAGAAATTCCCTGTCAAGCATTAGCATGTTGCTGACAGTTTCCAGTCGGTCAACTTTAATCTATTATCCTACTATTATTTGAAATATTTCCATAATTATAAAATATCAATACTCGTTAGATTTATAAATTAGATCAATACTCATAAGGTTTATAAATTCTATGCAAAATATTAGGTTGGCAAGAAAATAATTTTGGTTTTTTAGTGTGAAATAAAACTCAATTTTTTTCTATACAAAAAATGAACTTTAATCAATTGTTGTGTGTGATACATCTAACCTTTTTGCAATCTCTCGCACAGTTATATGATGATTCGATTCAATTATGGCTTTCATTTTGTCATTATCAACTTCAGAAGGTCGACCAGAACGTTGGTCATCTTTAAGTGAAAAATCTCCAGAACGAAATTTTTTAAACCAATTCTGACACGTGCGTTCTGTTAAGCAATCAACACCATAAACAGAACGCACGTGTCAGAATTGGTTTAAAAAATTCGTTCTGGAGATTTTTCACTTAAATATGACCAACGTTCTGGTCGACCTTCTGAAGTTAATGATGACAAAATGAAAGCCATAATTGAATCAAATCATCATATAACTATGCGAGAGATTGCAAAAAGATTAAATGTATCACACACAATAATTGATTAAAGTTCATTTTTTGTATAGAAAAAATTGAGTTTTATTTAACACTAAAAAACCGAAATTACTTTCTTGCCAACCCAATATATACTACTGTTGTCATTTAAACCTAACTCAACCTGGCGACATTCTGTTCTTCTTTCTGAAAATCCATCATTGCTGAGCGCTTATTACGGTCCCTGGCGACCCCCTTTTTCCTTCCGAATTCTTGATATAACCTCTTAAAAGTAACCTAGTTGCTGAGCACTAATCATGGTGCCCTGGCGATGCCTTCCATCAACTTTAAAACTTCTCATAAGAAATGACAACAGGAGATTAAATTAAATAAAAATCATATCAAAAATTTATTATCTAATTTTTATCCAAACATGGGTAAAAATTTCAATCCTTAAACCTCGTCTGAGCGCTTATTACGATGTCCTGGCGACATTCTACCTTTTTTCCCTAAACTTTTCCTTTTTATTAAAAGTTTAGAATCATAATATAATCTAGTATTAAATAAAAGACTTATTAAATAAAAATATATTAAATAAAAGAATTTTTTCCATAATTAATTCTCTCAATAATCAATTCTATTCCATCTAACATTCCATGTCTTATGAATAATCGATATTTTTCTTGATTTCTCTCTTATTATAATATTATTTTTCAAATTCTACTTCTATAAATCTTTGAATTACATGTACGTAGTTACGCCTACGTATATCCCTAAGATACCTAGTAAAATCTCTAGTAAGTAACTAGTTCCGTGTTAAGTCATTTCCCTAGATCCTTTAAGGACCAATTTCACCACCTTCGGTTAAGTTAACCGACGGTTAAAATCTACAGGGTGGCAACTGAAATGATAAGAATGCTTGGTTTTCCTTCACCTCTATTTTCTGTTGCCACCCTGCTGATTTTAACCGTCTGTTAACTTAACCAAAGGTGGTGAAATTAGCCCTAAGGCTGCGGTCCGAAACAAACTTACAGCGCTCACGATGTTTAAGGTGCTCATGGCCGTTCCGATTCAAATAGCACGCTATAAGTACTTTCGTTTCGGACCAAGAGTAAAGCGGGAAACACACACTTTTGCATAAGCGCATAACCATAAACATAAAGAAATTGATTGGTCCACAAACATATGTATGAGGAAATGAATCAATCAATTTCCTCATGCTTATGACTATGCGCTTATGCAAAAGTGTGTGTTCCCCGCTTAAGCCTATTCACGTGCTGCATAACCCAAAATTCTATTTGTTTTTAAAAATACATCGAAAAGTTTTAAAATTTTAATATATCTTTTATATTTTATTTATAGTCAAAATGAAGAATAAAGAACAAAGAAGTTTTATTAATTATTATTATTAGTTTTAAAATTAATGTTCACCACTGTCTTTCACGAAGACAGGAACAGATATTAATTTAGCCGACATTACAATCCGATGTATGATGGTACAGAGCAATTTTGACACTAACGTTCTTCCTTTTTCAAATTGTTGCTTTTCCGCGCATTTCTGACGTCACGTAACTGCGATGCTCACCTTCCAGGGACACCGTGAGCGCTAAAACGTCAGGTATCTTATGACGTTATTTGGTTCATCAGAACACTTCGAGTGTGAATCGGACCGGCTGTAAGTATGTTGTTAGCGCTGTAAGCTTGTTTCGGACCGTAGCCTAATTAGCCCTAGCTCTTGGCGTCCCTGGGGTATAGCCGGTGAAAGCAGGTTGCCCTATAAAAATAGAGAGCAATCTTTTTCTCACTAACTAGATATAAAGAGAGAAAGAGCATTGTAACAAGAGCACGTAACAAAAGCAATCTCTAGTATCCGATGGGGTGCATATCCTTCGGTTTTACTAATGATTTACAAAGGGTTGATACACTCAGTACTTAATTAGGACTCGCAGATTTTTCACCCTTTGAAAAAGAAACTAAAAGCCAGTAGACTGCAATATGCAGCTTTGATTTTGAATAGTGTCCTAATGCACACAATACTAATCAATGTTTTGCTGGACCTAAACGGTGAACAACTTCTAAATACAAGATGGCGGTAGCTTAGGGAGAAATTCCTATGTAAGGTTGTTGTGCGTCAATCCCATCCGCTTAACGCTATCCTAAAATCCTTACAACTACAATCCATAGAGGAGAGACATCTCGGGGATGCTTTAAATGCTGAATACGTTCTTGTCGAATATCCCACTCTTTGAACAAGTCGAACAGTTCCGTCTCCCAGGGTTTCTGGAATTCCCTTACTGCCAGATACTTCCAACCAACATTGATTCATTGAGACTTCTGTGTCAAAGACGGTAATAACATAGAGGAGACATTCAATGCTCTTTTACAAAAATTGTCGTTCAATCTGTTGCTTTACACGAACGGTTCTGCCGTTTGTGGACGAGGAAACCAGAGTCGGATATACGATGACTTTTCCGGAATCCAATCTGATCAATAAAAAAACGCATTAACAATAATTCCACTGTTTTTGATGACGAGGCTTCGGCCATTGAAGATGCGATAAAATAAATGCTCTAAACAACAAAATAACTAAAGTGCTTATTCTCTCTAATTCATTCAGTGTTCTCTCTAATCTGCAAGTTCCTAATTGTTTGAATTCATCCAGCTCTATCATACTAGAATAAAGCATCTGCTATTTCAGTGCAATAATGCTGGACTTATGATTCAACTTATGTGGATCCCTAGCCATGTGGCATTCCCGGCAATGAACGAGACGACTATAGACGTATAATATATAGGGTGGCCCCGAACGTTCCAGTATTTGAGATCTTAGAGGAAATTTAATTGTGAACAAAAAATTTTCTACTCCTACCTAAACATGAGTCGAAAAATGTTTTCTTAAGAATTTATCGTTCAAAAACCTCTGAAATCGTGATTATTTTACACATTTTTCTAAATATCATGGAAAATGTGCGTCTTCAAAAAAAAGTACCGAAACAAAAGTTGTAGAAAATTAAATTATCTTTTAAATAAGATAAAAATGATTATAGTACGTTCCATAGGTTTTGAGATAACCAATTTCAAATGTACAAAAAATATTTTTTCTTGCTGTCGACATAGCTTTTTAAAGATACTCTCCATTTAAAAAATATTCTGTGTTATTTTAATTTAAAAAGAAGAATTACTTTATTTTTATAAAAGAAAGATTTTAGTTTTTTATTTTTATTGATTTTTCTCCAAGAAATTTATTATATTAAGTTTTATTATATTAAGTTTCATTTATATTAAATTTCATCTTCTTTTTATTATATTTCTCAAAACTTATGGAACGTACTACAATCATCTTGATCTCATTTAAAAGATAATTTAATTCTCTAAAAGACTTCTGTTTCGGTACTTTTTATTAAAAAACGCATACTTTCTCTGATATTTGTAAAAACAGAAAATAATCGTGATTTCAGAGGTTTTTGGGTGCTAACTGTTTAAGGAAGCATTTTTTGACCTATGTTCATTAGAAATTTTTTGTTTAGAATTAAATTTCCTATGAGATCTCAAAGTCTAGCTGGAACGTTCAGGGCCACCCTGTATAGACCGCGCGTCTCTACATTTTCCATAGAACGCGTCAAGAAATAAAAAGAGATAGCTGCTGTACGATCACCAATCTGTCTTTGTCTAACGACGGGTGGTAGGGTAAAAAAGCCTTCGTCGACTGGAAAACAGAAAAAGTAGAGGGAATGAAAAGAAATGAAGAGGAATTGAAAGGCATGGAGAAAAATACATATAGCGCATTCGATATAATTATTTTACTATCCTTGAGAGGAGAGAAAGACTTATAGAATGCTTGTAGAATATACTATAAATAATAAAGTATTATAATAAAAAATTAAAATTTATAATATTATAATTATTAAATATATATA
>JBCEZX010000113.1:789591-811864 GCA_039654345.1 Cataglyphis cursor
TTACGCTTCAATTCAAATTTTGGTAAAGGAAAAATCGTCTTAGAATTGTATCAGGAATACGTCATTTTACGGACGGATGGTTGTTCCGGAACACCCTGTATATATATATATATATATATTTTATACGTATATAAAATATAGTATATATATATATGTGTACATAAATATGTATATACAGGGTCCGAAAATTCGCGTAACACCCTTTAAGGAAAGGTAGAGAGTGTTATTCTGAACAAAAAAGTCCTGTTTTTTTTTATAACGCTTAATAGAAAAGTTATTATTGAGTGAAGTCTGGCCTATCATCGCCGATCTTTAGCCCATCGGTGAGCCGCCGTAAACATCTGAACGCTCACGCACACTACCAGGCGCGCGGCTCACTGACTGTGCGTCCAGCTAAACATGAGAGCTTGGCGATGATAAGCCAGACTTCACTCAATAATAACTCTTTTATTAAGCGTATAATAGAAAAAAAATGGTTCATGACTTTTCTGTTCAGAATAGCACCCTCTACCTTTCCTTAAAAGGTGTTACGCGAATTTTCGGACACTCTGTATAAAAATATGGACACAAATGACCAAATGGCATTTCTCTTAAAAAATATATAGAAGAGTATACGTTATAATGTAAGCAATATTGTTTGAGATCACGCTTAAACATATTCATTAAATGATTCATTTAATTGTAAGAAAGATTTGCGACATGGGCTTAAAATAATAACATTTTATTCGGCAAACATCTCGTGTTGTTTATTTCTTATATCGTTTCAAAGTCGAAAAATAGTCAAATAGCGACAAATATTATTATCTCTCAACTTTTTCTGCCGCTAACAAAGCCCATGTCGCAAACAAGTTTAATAACAAATCGCGCAAACAACTTCGACGGTTAGTCGCACGATAAGGCAAACGACACGCGCGATACCGTGACGTATACGCTGATGTAAGGGCCACCAGCTTATCGTGTGCGCTAATTTTTGCGGCGCGCCAGCACTTCGCGTGGCTGCCAATAAAGTTCGGCACCTTTTCGGATTTTAAACCGATTGAAATTATTGGCAGCGGGCGACAAAAGATACATTATAAAAGGGCCCGCTCTCGAGGAGCGGGCGCACTCGCTTCTTTCGCGCAGTAAACCGCTTTTAGTTAAACCGCACTCGCTTCTTTCGCGCAGTACACCGCTTTTAGTTATACCGCATTCTCTAATTCTAAAACCGCTTACGACGACCGCTTTCTCTCTGTACATTCGATTATACCTCGACCGCTTTTCTTTCGGACTACGCTTTGGTCAACTAATTGAACAGTGTAAAATTAATTGTGATAATTGTTTATTATATTTAAAGGTATTTTTTGTTATTATACGTGCGTGACTTTTTTTCGTGTGCTGTCTCTCTTGTACGTGTTCCGTGTGTCGTCGCGCTCTAAGTCTCGCGTCACTCCGAACAAATATTCAAATTGTGTTCAAATGCAATAAAGACACACATGTATATTTTACTATCACACGCTTAGATATGTTTGGATATATATGCCAGACGATAAAATAAAATATATTGTAATATTTTCATTTAAATATATGGAATATAATGCAAAAATCGTGTCTTCTATTATGCATGTTTAAATTTAATAATTTATACTGTCAATAATAGCGGAACTACAAATGCCGATATTATCGACATTTTTATTTACGTTTAGATGAGGGCACTACCATCGGAGTTCGCCCGTCGCTTAAGGATCCCTTTAAAATACAATTTTAAAATAACAACTGCACAGATTGTTGATAAATACATTTCTGCTGAAATTCCTGATCCATATGAAAATGGTATTTTACTTGATATGTAAGTAATAGTTGTGAAACATATGATTTATGGACCTTGCGGCGATTGATGTTTGATAGATGGGCGCTGTTCGAAACAATATCCGAAACCTTTTCTCGAAGAAACTAGGATGAGGATGCTTATCCTTATCGTCGGCGAGACAATGGTAGAAATTTTGAACGTCCTGGTGGATATATACCCAGTAAACGCTAGATATTCCTGAAATATTCCATTCGTATTCCAAAAGTTCCATATATACTGGAATAGTAGAGAAATGTTCACAGAATATTCAAATAATCGTGAAATATTCAGAATACTCTATGAACACTACTTGTATGGGCGATAAGGAATATTCAGTGTACATTTTGATACGTATGGAACATACATGAAATATTCCATAGAATATTACTGGAACCCTATTGGATCAATCTTATCGGACATTAGTGAAAATCGATATACGCATGCATCTCATTACATGCGGGCGCAGCGATTACGTTTGTGATTTGCTGACTCTTGCGTTCACGCATGCGTAAGGATTCGAACAGGCTTGTAAGACAAAGTCGCGTAATATGCCATCCTTGTCTTACATAGGAACAAGACTATAGCACTAGTCTTTTTTATATATTTCCATGCTGTACTTCTTCACGCTGCACTTCTTCACGCTCGAAATCAGTTTAATTGCTTCCTTTTTTTTTTCTAAATTTTATATTTTATTAAACATTAAATAAAGTTTAAGATTATTTTTCTATATATTTTTAATAATATTTTTTATATATTCTTTATAATTCATCATTAAAATACCACAAGATTTAAGGTTATGCTTCTAGAAAGTTGTATAAAAAACATATATCTTCATATATATATATATATATATATATATATTTATTTTTTCTTATTCTTATATTGTTATATGAAAATCTTTTTATGTTATAGCATTAAGAATTTTGCATTGCGCTAAAGGAAACGTAGACAAAAACAGATATAGAGATCTTCACATATAAAGGCACTCGCACAACTTACATTAGGATATAAAGCAGGTAAGATAATCACTGTGAAATTTACAATTAAAATATATAAATGAAAACAATATGTATATATATATATATATATATATATATATATATACATATTTATATATATTGTTACGTCCGTCAATGTTTATTTCGTCCCTGCGTGTCGTCTGTGGTAGTGTGCTGTATCATCACTAGGACCGTCTCTAGGAGATGATTCCATAACGCGTCGCTAAGGGAGATGTTTGAAAAACAACAGCCGACATTGTGTATTTAGAGCCGCCATCTTGGTCTCGCGACGGATTTAATTCTGTGCGGACGTTTCCGCTGTTAATTCCGCTTTTCATTACAAACGAGGTTATCAGTTGCGTGTTGTGTTCTGTGTTCTTAACTGTAATAAAGTTCCTTTCGTTCTTTTAAAACCAGTGTTATTATTTACAACGCGGAGTGTGAGTGCCGATTGTGTCAGGCGCGATTCGATTATTCTCGAAGTCGTGGTGCGGAGGTAACAATATTTATAAGGTTGGATGATTTTGCTGAACATTTATTTGATACGAAAAGCATCTAATCCAAAGAACAGAGTGTAGGTTATCAACTTGCAATAATTATATATTGTTAGAAATATAAGATAAATTTAAAATACCTCTTGAATTTGTTTGCATTAATTTTGTTTGCATTAATTATCCATTTTTATTGTTTACGATCTTATTTACAAAAAATTATAAAGTGCTAAAAATAGTGTTCAGTTGAAAATCTTACAACAGTTGCAAAACTGTTTTTCCTACTAAGCAGCCATTAATTTTGCAAATCTTGTGATAATATAGCTTTATTTGTGTATTTCTTATTTTCTTGAAATTACTGAACTTTTCACTGCCATTAAATACTTTATTTTCATAATCATGTTTTATAACCGGTATTCAGTTTTTATATTTAAGACTGTCTTAAGTGCAATCTTAAGATAGTTTATTATAAACCAATTATAAACTTATATTAGCGTCTTTAGACATTACTTAAGACGATCTGGAAATAAGAATAGATTATGAATATGGGCCTATATATTCTTATTAACTTTTTAACTACATTTATATATCTTTTATTATGTTGGTGGATTTAAAAATGTTTTATTTTTATAATTTAACATTATACAGGGTGCCCGGAGTCAATCATCCGGAGTCAATCCGGAGTGCATCATTCATCGTGTGCAGATAAAATAGATAAAACTGAAAAGAAAAGTGCTATACCATTTTTTTCTATAACGCTTAATAAAAAAGTTATTGAGTGAAGTCTGACTAATTACCGTCGATTTTTATCCGGGCACACGTCGGTGAGCCGCACTGTGATAGTTGAACGCTCATGCATTACTAAACGCGCGGCTCACCGATTTGCGCCCGGCTAAAGATCAGCAATAATAGGTCAGATTTCAGTCAATAATAACTCTTTTATTAAGTGTCATAGAAAAAAATGTTACATGATTTTTTTCCTTAGTTTTACTTGCTTTACCTGCACACGACGGGTGATGCGATTGACTCCGGACACCCTGTATATACTAGATCAAGTTTGACTGAAATAAATGAATAATATTGAGTGAAATGAAATAATAATGTTGAGTGTGTATAATATGTGTGTATGCATATACTTCGATATAAATGAAAAACATTATTTGTTTTTAATTAAATAGATAAAAGTGCCATTTTCGGACTGGATCTAGCCTAATAATAATATTTGTATGTGAATTTTGTATACTTTTTCTCAGTAAACTGCCGATTATTTGTTGGTCTTAAACACAGTTCTTTTTGTCTCCATCTTTTTCCACATTTGTTTCTCTATCCATGTTTCTCTTAAATTGATTACATCAAACCTTTTTATATAATGTCAAAATTTTTCATCTTTTTTTTGCTGATTTTTGGTACATCCCAAAAAAACTAATTTGAAGCTTGTTTTCTCTATTTCTTGTCTTGTATTTCTCGTTTCTTTTTTTTAATCCCGTTATCTGATATTACGGGTAACTTCTATTTATGTTTTTTTTGCATGTTAAAGGTAGGATTATGTTAAGACTTAGGAAGGATATACGAGATTATTCAAAATCGCATGAAAGACTATTGATTAAACGGGCAGCTTCAAAGACAATTACAACAGCATTTTGTAGAAATAGACAAGCCGCAATAAAATATAAAAGAGTATTGAAAAATGTCGAAACTACTGTTCATAAAGAATTTTTTCAAGACAGTAAATTATCGACTTCAAAATAAAACAAAGTAATGATATTGATAAAAAGCAATATTCATTAACAACATTGCAAACTACACATGCTACATAAAGTAAGTCCAATGAAGATATAAATTTCTATACAATGTGCATTTCTTCTTTTGAATATACAATCTGATGATGATTCAGAAAATTCTAAGGAATCTTGTAGTGAGGATGAAGACGTTGAAAATGATATTTATTATGACATTGCTCTTTGAGCAGTACATGATGGTATTACTCATGCTTCTTTGGAACGTTTATTACAACTCTTGAGAAAATCGAATAAATATCCATAATTAGCGGCAAAAGCCAACACATTATTGGGGAATCCTACAAATGGTTTTACTAGATCTGGTGAACCAGGTTATTATTAGCACAACGGTTTAAAAACATACTTAGACAAGTTATCTGAAGAAATTTGCTCGGATGAAACTTTGAAAACTCTACTTCTTTCTATCAATATTGACGGAATACCATTATTCAAAACATCTGGTAGTTCTCTGTATCCTATTTTTGTTCAATTCCTTGTTCACAACAAATATTTTAATCGGATGTTACCATGGGCATAAAAAATCTCAAGATTTTAACGATTTCTTAAAAGACTTTGTAGATGAAATAATAGATTTAATTACAACCGGCTATAATTGCCAAAGAAACACATATAAAATTAAGATTCACAAGTTAATTTGTGACGCTCCAGCGAAAGCAGCTGTCCTAAATATCATGTCGCAAATTGGTTACTACAGTTGCACAAAGTATACTGTAAAAGGAGCTAACAAGCTGAATCATATTTATTTTATGAATATACAAGCGATTTTAAGAGCGGACAGAAATTTCTTGATGCAAACTCAAGTAGAGCATCATAGAGGCATTTCGCTGATAACATTGATTCCACATTTTGGCCCGATTTCTAATGTGCCTCTTGACTACTTGCATTTAATATGTCTAGGAGTTATGCGGAAAATGTTATTACTTTGGCTTTTCGGAAGAGATCATTTGAGACAAGCTGCTGTCGATATTATTTCTGATTTGCTACTTAACGTAGCTAAACCTTGTATATCTAAGGAGTTTTGCAGAAAATCTCGTTCCTTGGAATATATTAAATTCTGGAAAGCGACAGAATTCAGGCAATTTTTATTATATACTGCCTTTTGTTTTGACTGATGTTTTGCCTGAAAAGCAATACATAAACTTTTGCGTTTTACACGTGGCTATAAGAATCTTATGTTCGTCACAACGACTATCACATTATTGTGATTATGCCAACCAATTGTTAAAATTTGTTGTTTGAGATTTCGAAATGATATATGGAGATTACTTAGTATCATACAACGTACATGGTTTGATTCATAGGCTACAGACGCTGAAATCTTCAGCATTTTGGATAATTTCAGTGCCTTTCAATTTGAAAATTATTTATAACAACTGAAACAACAATTAGAAAAGCCTCACAGCCATTACAGCAGCTATGCAGACGGTATTGAAAGATTATGTCCGCCAAGTTGGAGTTCAAAAGAAAATTGCAAGAAAATTAAAATTTCCATTTGTCGTGACAAACTCACATACAAAATATTCAAGTGAGGGGTTTTTGATGGCAATAATTAATAGAGTGATATATATGGTAAAGAGAGAGACTGTGCAAACGGCTATTGTCTTTTTTATAATTAATAGATGGTACTGTAGTATAAATTGAATATTTTGCTCGCGACATTCATAATGATATATACATCATTGGCAAATACTTCAAAAATAAAGGAGAATTTTTGCCTATATCAGAAGCTGCTGATATTATAAATGTATACATGTTTTCTAATATCTCCGAACTTCAATGATGGTCTATTAAAAATTTAAGAGGAAAATACATATTATTTCCAAAATTAAACAAATTCGTTGGATTTATTCTTTTACATGTAGAAAAATAAAGCATTTTTATAAGAAATTCGTACTCCATATTATATGGTGAGTCTGCTAAAAAACAAATATCATGTATAGTTATCGCTATTTTACAAAAACTATGATGAAACTATGATATTATATAAATGATCAATTGTTTAGCGTTTAATTATATAATTTTTTTGTGAGTATAATGAGTATGGTGAGTATAATCTAAGGAAATGCAACTATACATTGCTTAATTGACATAAAATTGAAATTAGGTTTGCTTTTATTCCTGAACTGGCTGCACTTCAGAGTTTATTTTTTTCTTTCCAATATCGAAAGAGAAAAATAAACTATGAACTATTGCAAACTTGTTTAAAAATAAAAAAGAAATCCATAATGTATAATATTTGCCTTATTCTATGTAACACTTATATTTCTAACAATTTCGTTATATTTGCGATAATTATGATCAAACTGAAAATTTACTTTTAAAGTCAAAGCATCTCCTATTTTGAAACTAAAATATTGCAATAACATTAAAGATTTATGTTATATACTCTGCATTACTGTTCGAAATCGAACTCAACATTCGCAAATGCAACTAACTGCGCGAGTTCTGATCATGCGATAATGCGCGGCTCAAGTGCGCCTTAAATTTGGCGCGTTCGCTGCCGGCTCGAACAGATCGCGCTATGCCAATCTCGCACAGCAAATCACGAGAGGCCCCGCAGCATCGATATGCTATCGATGCGAGCCTCGCAGCGGTCACCCGAGAGAGATAAAATTATAATATTTTTGTCTTCAATTTTGCCAAAATCATGTTCTAACGGCAGGAGCGACCGCTCAGCAAAACATATCGAATATTCGAGAACTTTTCGATTCACGGCAGTATATAAACTCTCTCGGGGGACTGCCGCTCGCACTCGATCGTGATTTATCCGTGAAAGTGTGTGAATTTTGTACGGAGACGCTCGCACTGTAAAAGAAGCTTGCTTTTCTTTACAATCCACCGCTCGTGGTTCGCGAATTCACGCGTTCCTAAGAATATTCGCAGCTCGCGAATATTCGCTACAAATTCTTATCCGTCGCTAACAGGTCTATCCGTCGCTCGCGGAGTTTACCGTCGCTCGCGGAACTATCCGTCGCTCGCGGAACTATCCGTCGCTCGCGGAACTGTACAGTGAAATTATTAATTAGACTGGATTAACACCTGTAACTATTTATTACCTAAATACAGACGTTTTTGCGCCACGCAATTCAGTATATTAATTACATGCTTCCTGACACGTCATTTTCGCTCGCGCACAATTACATAATTGTCTTTACCAACCACTCGCCAAAATTAATAATAATTGACGATCTTATGAGGGAATCATCGTCGTGCGACGCTATCGTGGATCTGTTTACCAAAGGAAGTCATCATAAGAATCTCAGTGTTATACTCATCTCGCAAAATCTCTTTCATCAAGGATGCGGACAACGTGACATATCTCTGAATGCGAATTACATAGTAGTTTTTAAAAATCCACGCGATCGCGCCCAAATTCGTCATCTAGCGCGCCAAGTATATCCCGATGATCCAAAATTTATGGAAGAAGCGTACTACGACGCTACATCGAGACCTCACGGATATTTTTTGCTCGATTTGAAACAATCGACTCCAGACAAATATCGCTTTCGCAAGTGTATTTTTCCCGAAGATACTCTGCGTTAGGCTTACATTCCGCATAGATCGAACAATAGAAGTGGGGGTGTATAAAGGACAATATTCGCGTTCGCAACTTGTCAGTCGTGTAATTGCAACGTAATAGTGAAAAAAGGTGAGAGTAATAAAAATTCGACGTCTTTGACATCGGATAAAGCAATAAAAAATGCTAGAAAGTTCTATGAGAGAAACTTATGTCTTTTGAAAACTTATCGTGATAAAGCGCGAGCCCTATTAAAATATTTGATTGATATTTCACCATCAAAGATTAGCTGGGATAAACGAGGACTCGTAACTATAGCCGGCACCGTCATAATGGATTCGAATATCAGCGATCTTATAAATGATGCGATACGGGAGAGAAAAACATTAAAAGCAACCGGAAGAATTCAGTTTGCTCAGTTTGGATCAGTTTATTACATGACATAGGCACACCCTAACCTAACCTTTCTAATCTCATAGGAAATCACGATTTATTACATACGGCCGCACGATCTCATCATATTAAAATCGTGTTACCGCGTGGAAGTTCCACTCTGAAAACCTCATTCGCGTGCTCAAAGTCGTGCTGGCGTAAGGTGCACGAATCTATCTAAACCGAAGGTGATATGACGTTTATATCGACCGATGAGGACGACATCGACAAAACATTAACAGGTTATGTAGAGCTGTCATCGAAGAAGAGAAAAGGTTTACTCGACTGGAGCAAACTTGAATGATGGAATTCGAAAAATTCTATTACAATTCCTCGCATTATGTTAGATATTCAGCGACGGCCAATTTGTCGCGAGCTGCTAAACCGAATTTCACGCGTAACGAAGCCATCGACTGGATTAAATCGCAAGATGCGTACACGCTGCATTGTCCGGTACGCCGAAAATTTCCGCGTTTACATTATAACGTGACAAATATCGATGACTTATGGGAGGCTGATTTGATCTTCGTAATCTCAAAAACTAAAATGACGGCTATTCATATTTATTGACGGTTATCGACACACTTAATAAATTTGTTTGTTTAGAACCTTTACGTGATAAAACAGGTACCTGTGTAGTAAAAACCTTTCAACGCATATTCTCGAGAAACAATGATCGTTTACTCGTATACCTGCAGACTGACAAAGGTAAAGAATTTATTGCACGTCATGTACAAAATTTCTTAAAAGAAAAAGAGATTTGTTTTCGCGTAACATGTGTAATCCCGATATCAAAGCAGCTATAGTGGAACGATTTAATAGAAAGCTCAAGGAACGGATGTGGCGTTATTTTACGCATAAAAATACGCAATGTTACATCAATGTTTTGCAGGATATCGTTCGCGCTTATAATCACATGCATCATTCCACCATCAAAATGCAGCCTGCAATCGTTACGCGGGAAAATGCACGTGTCGCGCGTGAAAATATGAATCGTCGATGGAATGATGCCGAACAGAAAAAGAATCGCGGACGTACACAAAAGGTTAAATATAACGCGGTCGATTTTGTACGGGCCAGTAGAGCAAAAGTAGCCTTTGAAAATGGATACGAGACGAAGTGGAGCGAAGAAATATTTCGAATTCACCGTGTTCTCGAATGGAGAAAATCGCGCGTATACGAACTAAGAGATATAGCGGGCAAAATTATAGACTGGTTTTTTTACAAACAAGAATTAACACCGGTTATTAAAGACTTGCAAGAGAAAGAATTTATCGTCGATCGCGTGATAAGAAGTAAAGGACGCGGTAATAATAAGTAATTACTAGTTAGCTGGCAAGGATATCCTTCAAAATTCGACTCTTGGATACTCACTTCGAGTTTAAAATCTTTGAATCAAAAATGAGGGAAGAGGGATTTTCCCGAGTAATAATAGCATGCGTTTTTTCCGGAGAATAAAACCACATGTTTTACCACCGAATTACCTCAGCGTATAGATTTACACGGTCGTTGGGAAGTAGCACTTACGGAGATTTAGTTTCCGACTAGTTTTCTTCATATACGATCCGGTGAGGGAATAATAAGATTCATCGATTTTGAAGAATTCTCGTTAGAATCCTCAAAAAAGAAAATTGAAGCTGTAAAAACTGAAATACCTCCTGATATTTATTCAAATGTGCACGATCTTATAGAAATTATGAATTTCTTAACTAATTCCGTAAGTTCACATATCGTTTGGCAATTTGCTACTACTTCGGTCGTAAATTACTATGAAAATTTCCTGCGACATTGCGAAATGTAATATGATTCATTATATAAATTTTTCCAACAAACTTTGCCGAATTCTCGGATTTGATACGCACAATAAGCTGAATGATAATGTGAAACGTTTGCCGTTATGTTTCTATAATGAAATCAGGTTTAATATGCTGTTTAATATAGAGGATGAGGATGATAAAATTGAAAATAATAGCGCTACAAACAATGTTTTACCTACGTGGATCTATAACGATGTTGAAATTTTTTCATCACCTTTTTACGTACTTCCGCGCGATCGTGCGATAATAACCGAACCTGCTTTGTTGGGCGATATTCTCGACAAGCTCTTTGTCTGTTGTGATATTTGCGAACCTTATATTATCGGAGATGTACAATCTACTCTTCTGCGAATAGTTGCGATCGATGTTGGAAATGATTACGCATTTGCATCTACTCAGATAAACAATTTCTCACACGCTTAATACATCCTCCTGCGTCAATCGTGTTTTCGCACAATCGAAATAGATATAAAAGATCAACTAGGACAGAGTATACCATTTGAATTTGGAATGTTGACAGCGACATTACATTTTAGACATATCGATTAGATAATATAAAAATAATTAGCGGTTGCGATAAAAAATTAAACATTAATGGATTATTATTCGACGTATTACGACAAATTACAAAACGGTGGTAGTCGGGGCGGTGGAATTCCTCGAGTTTTCGCAGGATCGCCATATCAGCGAGGCCACGGTATCGGTAGTTTTCTCGGCGGATTGTTCAGGCATGTACTGCCTTATCTAATCAGCGGTGTGGGGAAAGAAGCTTTACGCGCCGGTGTTAATATAATCGAAGATGTTGAAAACAATATGCCTTTTAAAGTAGCGGCCAAACACCGTTTTGAAGAATCGCGCGATAATCTTAAGAGAAAAGCTAAGGAAAAAATATCTAGTCTGATGAAAGTTTCGGGATATAAGGCGAACGCGAAAATGCATGTAGCTCAGTTTCCTTTCGGTGGGCTCAACACGCGCATCGCTAAATCCGCAACATTACGTAAACGACGTCCGACTAGTAAGAAATGTTCGACGAAGCTCGGAAAGACGCGCAGAAAAAAAGAACAAGTTCAAAAGCAGTGAAAAATAAAAAGAGGAAAAATCGCAAGACGGCGAAAAGACTTAAAACAACCGCAAAACAGCGTAAAACCGGTAAAAAATGCGCTGTATCCGACATATTTTCTTAAACAGACTATTTTAATCATATCTGACGGTGAAAATTACAGTGACGATAAAGAAAGATTTACGTTAAATAAGCATGTACTTTTTTCATACACATTCGAGCGAGTGTTTAAAAAGTGAGCTTGATCTCTTCTCTTTGCCACCTACGCAAACTAGTATCGAGAATTCGCAATGGATTCATTACAAACCCGTCACTTCGCTCTCGGATGATTCTCCGATAGAATTCGTCATCCCGGCTCACAGAGAAGAATATTTAGATCTCACGCACATCATGTTGAGTCTTCGCATACGCGTAGAAACATTGGGCGATTCCGCGGTACATACCGCAGGAACGAGCACTACCAAAGCCTCAACCGCCACCATAGGCTCTGTAAATCATCTGCTTCATTCCATCTTCAATCAGATCGACGTGTATTTCAACCAAAAACTCGTATCACCGCCAAACAACGCTTACGCGTACCGCGCGTACATCGAGGCATTGTTAAATTATTCTTCACACGCAAAAACTTCTCATCTAACATCGTGTCTATGGGACGCGGATATACCCGGAGCAATGGACGAACCGGTAGAATCAAAAACACGAAATGCCGCTCTCGTGAGGCGCGCACAATACATTCGCGGCGGACGAGCGCTAGATCTTATAGGTCATCTCCATTGTGATGTTTTCAATCAAGACAAATTTTTAATTAACGATGTAGAGATACGTTTGAGACTCGTCCGTTCGAAAGATTCGTTCTGTCTTATGGATAGTAACGGTCCGTCGTTGAAAATTCATATACTGGATGCGAGTCTGCTAGTGAAAAGAGCGAAAATAAGCGCCGGATTATTGCTCGCACACGCAAGAATGCTGAGTAAAGTTACAGCCAAATATCCGCTCACGAGGGTCGAGGTTAAAACATTCACGATCCATAGTAGTGTTGTGGCTGAATTATTAGATAATATAATACTTGGACAACTTCCGAAAAGAATAATAGTCGGTTTTGTCAATAATAAAGCATTTAACGACGATAGAAAATTAAATCTGTTTAATTTCAAAAATTACGGAATAAATTTCTTCTCGCTGTATGTCGATGGCATGCAAATTCCTAGTAGACCATTACAACCTGCTTTCTCGGCGGAAGAATCGCTTTATGAAGCTTATGTTTGATAAAAAATGAATACCTGTTGGAGCAAACGCTCTTCACGGGAACAGGTATTCATTTTTTGAACGAAGGAAATTCTATAAGCAGAGATGATTATTCAAAGGGCTATACGTTATTCGCTTTTGATCTCACGCCCGACTTATCGGTTAATTATGCAGGACATTGGAATCTTGTGAAACATGGCAGTTTATGATTAGAAGGCAGTTTGCGATTTGAGAAAGCTCTCACCGAAACCGTTAACTGTATTATTTACGCAAAGTTTGATAATGTTATAGAAATTGACTCATCTCGTCAAGTCATTGTCGATTTTACCGGTTAGATTTCAGTCACACTCTATAACGTAATACTCGAAATATTTTCTCACAATTTTTTCCCACCACGTCCGATCAAAACGCTAACATCAGCGTGCAATGTATCAAAAAACATGCAGTGCAGCAAAAAAAGATTTCAGTTTTATTCGAGACACGAGTATCGCTGCTTCGCGAAGAGTTTAAAACCAGCTATCCAGAGCGCTCCGCATTATGGATATAATCGTCGACATACAAAGTTTCCGCGATGCTCGCGCAAAATTTATCACTAAAGAAGTCGTCGTTGTCGCCGTTGACGCTCCATTTGTTGGACATTGGATTATGATGCCCCCACATTCGTTTGGCGAATTACCAGAAAATGTAAGACGAGAAAATAATTGGCTCACTCGAAATTATCATGGTATTGAATGGTTCGACAGCGAAGCTAATCCGAAAAATGTTATAACACATCTAGGTGAAATAATAAGACGGGCATAAGACGGACGATATATTTATGTTAGAGGAAGCGAAAAAGCAAGCTACTTGCGGAATTTACTCTCCAGAGATATATATAATTTGGAAGATGTTTCACCAGCCTTTAAAACTCTGACGACAAGAGGAGAGCGCAGACGATATTGCGCTTATCACGGGTTTCGAAAGTTTGGAATCTTCCATTGCGCGTTACGCAACGCGTACAAATTAAAATATTGGATACTCGAGCAAAATAATATCGCTGCCGATTTTACAAACAACAATACTCCAACTACTTGTGACTCTCCACATAATTGGGAAATATTTGATGACGTCGAAAACGAGGAAATCAGTATGCCACGAGTATGACATTTCCTATGGCATAAATATTAAAACGCTGCCAAATAACGAAATTGAGAAAAAAGAAAATCTCGAGCAATCAATTAAAGAAGAAAAAGAGGAAGAAGAAGCAGAAAAATTTGCAAAATTCGAATTATCGACATTGGATGAAAACAGGATTGAAACATTTATTATCTCCACGCAAACGGACATAGAAGACTCATCAATATAGAATAGTCAAACCGTGAAGCCGAACGAAGTAAATACTGGTGTTATTGATTATATAATACTTTCATACATTTGCTTCCGAATAAAAAAAATAAACTCTCGCGAAATTTTACAAGCATTGCGACACATCAATACCAGACATGCAGGAGTTTGCTTCTGCCGAGTCCCGATAGTCCCGAGAATATGGACACGGTCGACAGCCATCGGCGCTAATACAGACGACCACAATCGACCTGGAGAACACTGGATCGCCTTCTTCTTCGACGAGCATGGCACAGCCACTTACTTTGACAGCTACGGAATACTACCCTTACATCGTGGATTTCTCCTCCGACTTCGACGAAACTCTATTATTCATCGGTGGAATACTCAACAATTGCAAGGAATTTTTTCTCAAACATGCGGACAATATAGTTGTGTACTTTTATATTATATATGCAACGGTTATGATGTTAATCGGTTTCTTAGTCTTTTTACCGAAGATTGCGAACATAACGATCGTTTAATTGTACACTTATTTCGTAAAATTTTTCTTCACGAAAAAAGAAACAAATGAAACATTGTATGCTATGCGCTGTCACGTTTAATAATGTAATTCAAATTGTAATGTTATAAAAAATACACTTGTGTAATATTTTAATTATATGTAAAACTATTATAAAAATAAATGTGAGCTTTTTACTTAATATGTTTTTCATCCTTTCTTTTCTCATCTCGATATGACGTCATATACCTCCACTATGCTTAGGTACACATGCATTTTTCAAGACTCCACTATTGTCACCATCCTAGCGTCGCCAGGCGTCTACTTTTCTAATTCATTAAAGTTGTTGGTTCCTATGCTTCATACAATTCTAATTCGTTAAAATTTTGGAGAATCCTTTCCAAAAATCAGAGTATGCCTTCGGAAAAAACTATAAAAAGAGAAGCCTTAGGATTTAGAGACAGTTTTCCTATAAGCTTTGCTACGAGTTTTACCAGTGCTTTGGTTGTTAGTGAATACATCGGCGTCTACTCTAGCAGTTGAGGATCTCGATTCACACGGCGAAAATTTCGCGGTAACCGGAAGGACATTAAGTATAAAAGTAAGTGATTAATAATAAATTTCATTCGTTTTATACTTTGCTTTTATTTTAATAACATTTATTAATTAATATTTTTGTCTTTTCTGTGCAATAAAAACCAGATCGGGCAAGGAATATTATTATGCTTCCACCCCCCTCAAACGATGCTGCCGTAGGGGAAAGGAACTAGCTATTCAGCCCATCAGCGATCCCGATGTCATTTTCATCGGCTGCTACTCTAAGAAGACGATCAATCGCTACAACGAACGTCTACCTTTGCCGACTTTTCCTCGGCCTAGCTACTCCCCTGTATATTTACGGGACGCTTCTCCACCATCCCCTTCTTCAATCGTTACCATAGTTCTGAAGGATACACTTCCTCCTTCTCCCTGAATTTTCTTCCCTCACATTTCTGACAAGGAATTATTAAACACGATCGAAGAGGCCTTCGCCGAACCCTGAGGAAATTCGTCGCAAGTTGAAAACGAAATCCATTTGCAACGTATAATATCTTTTTGTAAATATTGTAAATATTATATATTTAAATAATTCGATGTACTGTATATTTTCATAATAGAAATAAAAATGTTATTAATTTTAAATAACTGATAACATTTATTTTTTCCTTTTCTCTCCTTCCTTCTTTCCTTCCTAGCCTCTGCGACATCATAGCGCTTTAAATCTCCGCTAGTCTATTGTCTCCAACGATTCCAAACGAAAAAATTGCCTCGTGGACGTCCACGAGTCTCCTCTCTTTTTTCATCAAGTACCAGCGCAGGGGGGCAAGAGCCCGGGCTTACAGCAGGGGGCTGACGCCAAGAGGGAAAGGGGGGGGGACACTCCTGTCTCACCATAATGGCCTCTATACTATTTATACTATTTTAAGATATAGGCGAGAGAGAAATAGAGAAAGAAAGAGAGAGAGAAAGAGAGAGATAGACAATAGAAAAAAGAGAGAAGAAATAAAATATTAATAAAAATTTATATTTATATTTACATTTATATTTATTTATATTTATTTTTTTTTATTTTATGCAAATTAAAGTTCATGTGCGTGTGCGTGTACGCGTGAGTGAATTCGTGCGCGCGTAAACGCATGTGTCGTGTGTGTGTGCGCGTAAACGCATGTGTTGTGTGTTGTGTGCGCGTAAACACATGTGTCGTGTGTTGTGTGCGCGCATATGTTTAAATCTAACGCGCTAAGTGTGTACGTGAGTGTGTGCATGCGTGTGCGACCGTGAATGAGTAGTATAGCTAAGAGAGTTCTAACCCCAGTCCTCTGAGGGGGGGTGAGGGACGAAGGGTAACTGCGCAGGGGGTATGACGTCACGCGGGGGAGGGGGTATGACGTCACGGGGGAATTTGGCGCGGGGGGTATAACGTCACGCGGAGAGATATAGCGCGGGAGGGGGGTATGACGTCACCGGGAGTATGACGTCATGCGGGGGGGGATATGTCATCACGCGTAATTCGCGGCGTGACCGGTTGGTGAGAGGTCTGCGGGGAAGAGAGGGATCCGCGGCGCGACCGATAGGCGAGGGGTTCGCAGGGAAGAGAGGGATCTGCGGCGCGATTGGTAGGCGAGGAGTCCGCGGGGAAAAGAAGGATCCGCGGCGCGATCAGTAGGCGAAGGATCCGCGGGGAAGAGAGGAATTCGCGGCGCGACCGGTTGGCGAGTGGTCCGCGGAGGAAAAGGGGGACTGCGGCGTGATTGGTTTGAGTGGGGTCCGCCAGGAAGAAAAGGATAGTACTAAGGAGATGTGTGGGAGAGGGATAGCGCGAGGCGTCCGCGTGAGAGAGAGAGAGAGAGAGAGAGAGATAGCGCGAAGCATGCACGCGAGATACGACGTTCGACGGTGGGTATGAGGGAGATAGCATAAAACGTTGCATGGACGTGCGAGAGGTATAGCACACGGCGTTTAGGAAAAGGATAGCATCCACATTGGCGTGGGAAAGAGAGAGGTATAGCGTGTAGGAAAGGAGGCGCAGGAATAATTGACACTTTTTTATATATGTAACGATCGCTTTTTTCCGTGACCGGCTCGGGATATCTCGGTCGGGATCAAGGTTCAGAGCGGGGGAACAAGCGACGAAAATACACGAGTTTAAAGAAATAAATAAAATGTTTATTCGTGAGTTTGAGTGAATATACAATGTGTGAGTGGATGCGATATACAATGTGTGAGTGTGTATGTGTGTGAGTGCGCGTGTATGTGTGTATAAGAGCGGTTGGTATGCGCGTGCACCTTGAGAGTGCAATTGAGCACGCGGCGAGTCTGTGTGCACGCCTGATATGCACTTGAGATGGTGCACCGGTAGCTCGGAGCACGGTGCGCGAGAATCGATACGCGGGATCGATAGGTGGGATCACCAGTCGGATCGATGGCGCGTAGCGCGCACGGTAGTCTCCGTGAGGGCGGGTGCCTCGCGGATCGGCGAATCGCAGGTACGCGAATTCAACGCGTAGGGCGGTCTTACAGCCCTCGATGTGTGGTTTCAGTCGCCGTAAAAATGGCGAGTCTTTGTCGGCTTATGATGGTCGCGAAATGCTTCGCGATAGTCCGGGAACGGTGGGAACAGTTCGTGGTCGGAAAAGGAGCGTCCGGCAGACGGGAATATCCGTCGGTGGCGGGTAAATTCCCACCGCTAGAACTATTGTCAGACGATCGGAGGTTCGATCGGAAGTTTGTCTTGCGGGATGCCGGGAAAGCCCAGCAGAGGCGGAGTACACCCAACCTCTATCTCGCTGTTCAAGCGTAGGATTTCTTCGGATGCTCTGAGCGTCGTACTTACTTCAGAACGGCGGAGAAGATTCTGTTCTTTTTATTGTGTGGAGCGCCTATTTATACCCGGCGTCGGCGGTATCGCGTCGGCGCGATAATTGTTTATTAACAATCTGGTTGAGCACGCTCGCGGCTCGGGAATATTCGGAAACAGTCAGAGCGGTTTCCCGAGCGCGCGACTCGTGCTCCGGTACGGTGTGCTTAGCCGATGGTATAAATATAAATATAAACAAATACATGTTTGCTCGACGGTTTCAATACAATGGGGCGCATAGCGCCTTTGCTCTACGGTCTCTTGATTGCTGGGCGTGGGACGGCGGTATTTTATATGCGCGAGATGCGCCTTCGCCCTTCGGCCCGACCGGTGGTCGTCGGGCGGCGGTATCCAGCGGGTGGACGGCCGGGTAACGATGTACACATCGTTACATATATAATAATATTTATTTAAAATAAAATATGTGTATAATATAAAATGTGTATAAAATGTATATAATAAAAGAAATAGAAAATATGATTTATAAAAATATAATAATAATAATAAGATATATAGTTATAGAGTGCCGTCAACTAAAACAGAAAAAGAACAAATTTTTCGAAGATCGCCGCAGCTTTCAATCGTGATCATATTCACTCTTATTTGAAAATATCTTGCTAGATTACGTGTATTCGTTAAACAACATTTTCCATTACATATCTTAATGCTCTCTGGATTCTATTTCATACATCGTAAAAACCACTTTAGTGTTAATGTTTGATTTTTGCAAATGCCAAGTTCTTTATTTCGTACAAAATGTACAAATGAAGTCTCAGGAGTCTTCTTTGTATCCATCTTTTGAGCTTTTTTTTCACGTTTGTCCATCCAAACTAAAGAACGAAATTCAGCATCGAATCTTGGAGTGTCAGCATCACCCGATCCGTTCGAAACTTCTTCTACTTCCGAAATAACTTCATTATCGATAAGAATAAAATCTTCTTCCATAGTGCATGAGATCGGTATAAAAACGTATATTGTTCGATAAGATTGTCGTAAGAGGATTGACTGAAGATGTTGCATACACTCCTCTCGATTATATATTTTAATTTCAGATCTGTTATTTCCTTCTAATTAGAGTATCACGTCTCATCTTCATCAGAATTTTTCTACATCTCTAGCAGAGTGTGTTGATAGAAAGATTTAAGTTTTGTCGACCATGCATACGTTGTTATAAAGAATAGGAAAAATAATTAAAATTAGGTAGATATATAATAAAATAACTTATTTATTGGAAGCATCACAAAGAATGTCATTTACAGCACATGTTAATAATTCACAATCTATAAGTGATTCGCTATCAAATATATCATTTTCATTTATCGCTTTTGCAGCATCGCACACATTAGTTATATTATTATGTTGAAAACTTTAACAAATTGTTTAAATTTTTCATTAACAATATGTGTATTTTCACACAACCAGTAATACATATGATCAATACATTTTTCAAAATCAAATAAATATAATACAGTTTGTAGTTTCATGTATAAAGAATTATTATACATTGTCATTTTTATAATATCCGAATCAAATATATTTTAACCACTTCGATTATTAAATCTCGAATCCGCAATGGAGGTGATTGTAGAAGTCGTTCAATGTCCATACGTTTCTGCATCAACGATTTCCATGTTTCAAAAGGCAATACTATTTGATTGCCCCGATTATCGCCAAAAACCAATTCCATGCAAGACACAGCCCCAACGCTTATTCCAATTTCCAAATATTTGTATGATGTTGGGGTTAAGGCGTATCTTCTGCCAAGTATATGAACTGCGCGACGAGGTTCGGATGAAACACTATAAAAAGAATATTTTAATAAATATTTATTTAAGGAAAAATATGAAATGTTTTAAGTTAATCAAAACTTACTTGTCACATTTCTTCTTCTTATACGGTGGAGCGTCTTGAATCGGAATATAATAGTTCATGCGGTTTCCTCCAGCGGGGTACATTATGAACTTTTCACATAAGCTTTTCACATAAGATGCAATAGTGAATGCATTGAACATATTTAAAATATGTATTAGCGTTGCAAAATTGTAATGTGGTGGGGATTATTGCCGACGAAATATTTTTTCAATTTATCAAACGCCGATGTAGGGCTGCTATTTACGATGATATCACCCCAGATCTTGCACGATCATGTCAAAATCATGAAACATAAGAACAATCATCAAGATTAAATCGCGCTAACATACAAGTAATTAAAACTTTTGCAACAAGGATCACTCCCCACGTGTAAGGTTTAGCTGAATATACATTTGTCAAGCACCAATATGCGACTGCTTCGCATATTGGCGGCATATGATATCATTCATAAATATTCAAAATGTACGTGACAAACCGCGAGATTATTTAGTAAAAGGGTAATATAATAAGACAGTTGCATGCTTTTACGATGCATCCGGGATTTGACATCATTTCCAAAAAATTTAATATTTGACATTAGTCAAAATGTACGTGACAAATCGTGAAACGTAAGAATACTCGTCAAGGTTGAAGACTACAAAATTGCAATAATCAACACTATTCAAAATGTACGTGACAAATCGCGAAATACAAATTTAGTTGAAATATGATACACATGATGGAAAGAAACATTAAGATAGAATATAAAATCATGGTAAAGAGGCACAGCCTGTCAGTATTTTTGCCAAAGGTTCCGAGACAACATTCATAAGCTTGGAAATATGGTGGAAAACAGTGTGGAACAAAATCTGCGTGAGCAATCTGCATGAGTGAATTCCATAGAGGAGTACATTGCGTGGAAGCAACGATGCGATGAATATATCGAATCATTGGAGGAGCAAAGCCGTATCAAGCGTCCACGATTATCGATCGGGATTCGACAATCGCTTATTGCCCGAATCGCACGACTCGAGGGATTGAAGAACTCAGTTATGCAGATGTTTTGTACACGCGGGTGCAGGATATAGTACGCAACAAAATGGATTGATTTAGCGAGAAATCGATACGGCGTTTGAGAAACGCATATTGACTGGCTCGATTGAATCATAATCACATCGAGCCTCATCAATTTTTCGAGGATGCCAAAGACATTGTGCTCGAACATGTGCAAAAAGAGTGAAAAAACACTTTAGTGTAAAAATTAATACTGTATTCAACGGTAAATTTGTGACAGGTGATAAGCGCGCAAATAAAAGTATAAACATCAAAAACTATGAATTCTTCTGCATGTCCGATTTACACGAGTGATATGAGCGGCGCGTTATCAAGTTCATTCTAGCATCGCTCGAAGAATTTCAGGAACGCGACAGCGTTCGGGTGAGCATTGTAACGAATACTCGATTTGACTGTAAATATAAACAAGTATAATCCTATGCGCGCGGGATGTCACATAAAATTACCGCGGGAGATAATGATGAAGAGAGCAGTGATAAATGTGCAATCTAAAGACAATGCGTATTTCGCGTGGTCAGTGGTCGCCGCTCTACATCCGGCTAAATTGAAAGTGGATCAAGAATCGTCGTATCCACATTATACGACAGTATTGAATCTCCAGGACATTGAGTTTCCAGTGACTATGAATCAAATTAAAAAAATCGAGCTTGTTAACGATATCTCCATAAATGTATATACTATCGAGGAGAAAAACATTGTCCCGCTACGTCTTAGTGACCTAAAGAGAGATAAACACATCAATTTGTTGTACATGGAAGACAACAACGTTGGACATTTCGCTTGGATTAAGAATCTATCCAGACTCGTGAGGTCGCAATTGAGCAAGAAAGATCACAGAAAATATATTTGCGATCGGTACGTATATTTTTATATATTGTTTTTTATTAAATATATGAAAGAAAAATTAATTATTTCCTTTACAGATGTTTGCATTACTTTGGA
>JBCEZX010000113.1:979651-993380 GCA_039654345.1 Cataglyphis cursor
GGATTTGGATTAATTTCCCATATTATTATAAATGAAAGAGGAAAAAAAGAAACTTTTGGAGCCTTAGGTATAATTTATGCTTTACTAGCAATTGGATTCTTAGGATTTGTTGTTTGAGCCCATCACATATTTACTATTGGCCTAGATGTAGATACTCGAGCATACTTTACCTCCGCAACTATAATTATTGCTATTCCTACCGGAATTAAAATTTTTAGTTGAATTACAACCTTACACGGAACAAAAATTTATAATAATTCATCTCTTTGATGAGCGATAGGATTTATTTTTTTATTTACAATAGGAGGATTAACCGGAGTAATACTTTCAAATTCATCTATTGATATTGTTCTTCATGATACTTATTATGTAGTAGCTCATTTTCATTATGTTCTATCTATAGGTGCTGTTTTCGCAATCATTGCTAGATTTATTCATTGATTTCCCCTAATTACAGGCTACTCATTAAATAACTACTTTTTAAATATTCAATTCCTTTCTATATTTATTGGAATTAATATAACATTTTTTCCTCAACATTTCCTAGGATTAAGAGGTATACCTCGACGTTACTCAGATTATCCAGATACATTCTTATGCTGAAATATTATTTCTTCAATTGGATCTATTATTTCAATTATAAGTCTAATTTTATTAATATATTTAATTTGAGAAGCTCTATCTTCTAAACGAATAATTATAAATTTTTTTTTCCTAAATTCTTCTTTAGAATGACTAAGATCATACCCCCCTGTTAATCACAGATTTAATGAAATTCCCTCAATCTAATAATTAATTTAATTAATTATTATTAAATTTAATTTTAATATGGCAGACAAAGTGCAATGAACTTAAACTTCATTTATAAAGATTATTACTTTTATTAAAAATTAATACTTGATTATTAAGACTTCAAAACTCAAACTCTCCTACTTATGATATAATAATCTTTTTCCATGATTGTACTATAATAACCTTAATTTTTATTACATTATTAATTCTTTTTATTATATTTACTTTAATTTATAATAAATTTACTAATCGATTTTTACTTCAATGTCATCTAATTGAATTAATTTGAACAATTATTCCCATATTAATCTTAACTTTTATCGCCATTCCTTCTATTAAAATTTTATACTTAATTGATGAAATATCTAATAATAAAATCACAATTAAATCTATTGGACATCAATGATATTGAAGATATGAATATTCTGATTTTATTAATATTGAATTTGACTCATTTATAATCTCCTCTTATAATCTAAAAATTAATGAATTTCGCTTATTAGATGTTGATAATCGATGTATTTTACCCTTTAATTACTCTATTCGAATTTTAACAACCTCAACAGATGTAATTCACTCCTGAACTGTCCCATCTTTAGGCATTAAGATAGACTCCACTCCAGGACGACTTAATCAATCTCTTTTATTTATAAATCGTCCTGGAATATTTTTTGGTCAATGCTCTGAAATTTGTGGTATGAATCATAGATTTATACCGATTGTCATTGAATCAACTAACTTCATTAATTTTAAAAATTGATTAAAATCTTTCCTTTAAAATTATATTATAAAATTTATATTAAAAATTAATTTTATTCATTAAATGACTGAAAAGTAAGTTTTGATTTTTTAAATCAACCCATAATAGTCTCACACCTATTTTTAATGTCAAAGAATTAGTTTAAATAAATAACATTAAATTGTCAATTTAAAAATATTTTTCTAAATTAAAATATTCTTTTATTCCTCATATAATACCAACAATATGAATATTTATTTTTATTATCTCCTTAATTATTTTATTTTTTATTATAAGAATAATTTACTTTTTTTATCTCCCTACTCTATCAACTAATTTATTTATTAATTTAAAAAAATCAAACTGAATTTGAAAATGATAATAAATTTATTTTCAATTTTTGATCCTTCAACAAGTTTAAATTTTTCTTTAAATTGACTAAGAATTTTAATTATTTTTTTTATTTTCCCCTATCAATTTTGATTAATCCCCTCACGATATATCATAGCATGAAATTTACTATTTAAATTCTTATTTAATGAATTTAAAATTTTAATTAATTATTCTTATTCAAATTTAATTATTTTCTTAAGATTATTCTCATTAATTCTTTCTTATAATTTTTTAGGATTATTCCCTTATATTTTCACCTCCTCTAGGCATTTAAGATTTTGCCTTTCTCTTTCTTTAACTATTTGAATCTCTATAATTCTTTATAGAATATTTAATTATACAAATGAACTTTTAGCTCATCTAACCCCCCAAGGAACCCCTTATATTTTAATACCTTTTATAATTATCATTGAATCTATTAGATTAATTATCCGACCCTTTACCTTAACTATTCGACTTACTGCTAACATAATTGCAGGACACCTACTTTTATCTCTTTTAGGATCATCAGGTGAAATTATTAATAATATTTTTATATTTATAATAATAATTTTTTCCCAAATTTTATTATTTATTTTAGAAATTTCAGTTTCTATCATTCAAGCATATATTTTTTCTATTCTCTCAACTCTTTATAGAAGAGAAATTTAATTTATAATTTTTCATATGACAAAAATCAATCAAAATCACCCATTTCATTTAGTTTCAATTAGTCCATGACCAATTATTATCTCTTTCAGTATTTTTAATAATTTAATTTCTATAATTATATGATTCCATAAAATAAATAATTACTTTATTTTCTTGTCAATTCCATGCACATTTATATGTATATATCAATGATGGCGGGATGTAATTCGAGAATCAACTTTCCAAGGATCTCATACATTATCAGTTTTTAAAGGATTACGAATAGGAATAATTTTATTTATTATTTCTGAAATCTTTTTTTTTATCTCCTTCTTTTGAGCATACTTCCATTCTTCTCTAGCCCCAACTATTGAAATTGGTCAATTATGACCTCCCTTAGGAATTAAAAGATTTAATCCATTTGACATTCCTTTAATAAACACAATTATTCTTCTTTCTTCTGGTATAACAATTACTTGATCCCACCATTCTATGCTAAATAAAAATTTTTCCGAAAGATTTAATAGTCTAATATTAACAATTATTTTAGGATTATACTTTACCTTCCTTCAAATTATTGAATATTTTGAATCTCCTTTTTCAATTGCTGACTCAGTATATGGATCTTCATTTTTTATTGCTACAGGCTTTCATGGCTTCCATGTTATTATGGGAACATTATTCCTCTCAATATGCCTTTTACGAATAAATTATCTTCATTTCAGAAGAACTCACCATTTTGGATTTGAAGCAGCAGCATGATATTGACATTTTATCGATGTTATTTGATTATTCTTATATATTTCAATTTATTGATGAAGATATTAATAAAACTTTACCTATTCACAAAATAAAATTATCTATTTAAATAATTATTATATTTATATAGTATAATATATTACATTTAATTTCCAATTAAAAAATTTATTTTAAAAATTAATATAAATAATCTTATATATAATTATTACATCTTTAATTCTTATTTTTTTTTCTTTCCTAATTTTACTTATAAATTTTTTTATCTCAAAAAAATTATTTAAAAATCGAGAAAAATCTTCCCCCTTTGAATGTGGATTTGACCCAATTTGTCAATCTCGAATGCCTTTAAGAATTCAATTTTTTATAGTTAGTCTAATTTTTTTAATCTTCGATATCGAAATTACTTTATTAATCCCTTTAATTTATATATATTTTTTTTTAAATAAAATTATAATATTTTCTTCTTTTTTATTTTTACTAATCTTAACTATTGGATTATTTATTGAATATCTCGAAAAATCTATTGACTGAAAAACCTAAAAAATTCTATTTTATCTAAATTTAATATTTCTAAAATAACAAGGATTTTAGTTAATTAAAATAACATTTAAATTGCATTTAAAAATTATATAACTTTCTTATATAAATCTTATCTTTTAAAGTAAACATCTTACATTTAATTTCGACTTAAAAATTGATTATTTTTTTAATCTAAAAGAACCAATTTTAATTAACTGAAACCAAAATAGAGGTATATTATTGTTAATAATTAAACTGAATTTTCTTATATTCCAGTTAAAAATTATTTTTTTTTTATTAATTAATTCACCAAATGAAATAACTTAAATTGAACTTCTAATTCAATATTTAATGAAATTGAAATTCATTTTATTTCATTTATTTATTTTTTCTAATAATTTTACTATTTCTCAATTAATCTTTTAATAATAAAATTAATAATTAATACTATTATTTATATAGTTTAAAATAAAACATTATATTTTCATTATAAAGATAATATTAATTCTTAATTATTTATAAATTCATTTATAAATATAATAATATTATATTTTCTTAATATCTTCAATATTATACTTTAAATATAAGCTATATAAATTAAATTTATTTATATAATAATTACCTATTATAAAATTATAAAAATTAATATTATTATTATCGAAAGAGTAAAAATAAACATAAAAATTTTATATAATTTTTTATTTACTTTTATCTCTTTAATTACATTTAAAATTAAATTTTTTCCCCTAAATTCAATTCATTTTTTATCCAATCTATAAGCCTCAATTCCAATATTTAAAAATGGTCAATAAATTATTAAATATATATAGTTTAAAAATCACATTGAACTAAAAAAAAATCTATAAATATATAACCTTAATAAATTTTTAAAATAAAAATAATATCCTAAAACTAATCCTAAAAATAATAATAATAATATTATTATCTTTATATCAATTTTTATTAATATAAAATAATTATCAAAAAAAAAAATTCAAGTTAATAATGATCCTCTAATTAATCTTAATAATATTAAAATAATTATAGAAAAGTTCATTAATTTATCTTCTTTATAAAAAATAAATCTTCTTCTAATTACCTCACCAAAATAAATATAATAAAACAAACGTAATGAATAAGAAACAGTAAAAGAAAGTGATAATATTCTTAATAACAATAAACTCATATTTATATTTATTATATATATAGACTCTATAATTAAATCTTTTGAATAAAATCCTGTTAAAAATGGAAATCCTATTAATGCTAATATTGAAATATAAAATCTTATTATAGTAAAAGGAATAAATTCATTTATCTTTCCACAAAATCGAATATCTTGATTATTATTCATTAAATGAATTATATTTCCTGCACATATAAATAATAAAGATTTAAAAATTGCATGAGTTAATAAATGAAAAAAAGCTAATAAATTTAATCCTAATCTTAAAATTATTATTATTAATCCCAATTGCCTCAACGTTGATAAAGCAATAATTTTTTTCAAATCATTTTCAAAATTTGCTATTAAACCAGATATAAATATAGTAAAAATTGATAAATATAATAAAATTTTATCTATTATTCTTCCAATTAAAACTTTATTAAAACGAATTAATAAATAAACTCCCGCAGTCACTAAGGTAGACGAATGAACTAATGCAGACACAGGTGTTGGAGCTGCTATAGCTAAAGGCAATCAAACTGAAAAAGGAATTTGAGCTCTCTTAGTAATAGCCGCAAATAAAATTATTATTAAAACTAAAATTATTGTCTTATCTATAAAATAAATTCTCCACCTTCCATATATAAATATAATTCTAATAGATATTATTAATCCAATATCACCAATTCGATTACATAAAACTGTTACTATTCCAGAATTAAACCTAATAAAATTTTGATAATAAATAACTAAACAATATGAAGATAATCCTAATCCATCTCACCCAAATAAAATCCTAATTAAATTTGGTCTAATAATTATTAAAATTATAGAAAAAATAAATAAAATTACTATAATCACAAATCGATTAATAAATTTCTCTTCCTCCATATAAACTATTCTATATAATATAATTATTGATGAAATTAATATTACCACTCTAATAAATAAACAAGAAATTCAATCAATTATTATAAAAAATTCTATATTAATAGAATTATATGAAAATAATAATCACTCTATTATAATTCCTAAATCAATTATATATAAATATAATCTTATAAATATAAATATAATAAATCTTATTAATATTATAAATATATAAATTAATAAATTAAAAATTACCTAGAATAATAAAAATTACTTCTTTAATTCCACAAATTAATATTTTTCTTTATATAAACTACCTAAGCTTAAAAATTATTATTTTTACCTTTAATATAATTTCTAATATATTAATCTTAAATTTAAAATTAATAAAATTAAAGGTCAAATATGAATTATTATAGTAATATAATCTTTTAAATTAACAAAAAATAATTTTTCTTCAAAATAATTTAATCCATGTTGAATATAAGAATATAAATATAAAGAATAAGCCCTTCTAAAAAAACAAATAAATACTAAATAAAATATCAAAAAAATTTCTCATCTAACTAATGTTATAATCATAAAAATCTCTCTAATGAAATTTAAAGAAAAAGGAAAAGAAAAATTAGCCACACATAAAAAAAATCATCATACTCTTAATGAAGGTAAAATATTTATTATTCCTTTATTAAAAAATATTAACCGACTACCGCTACGTTCATAATATAAATTTACTATAAAAAATAATCCCGAAGAACATAACCCATGAGAAATTATTAAAATATATGCTCTAATAATCCCTATTTTTATTAAAGTTAATATTGAACATATTAAAATATTCATATGAACAACTGATGAATAAGCTACAAGTCTCTTTATATCTACTTGAACTAAAGTAATTAATCTAACAATAAATCTCCCTACAATTCCTACTCTAATTATAAGATAATTATACTTAATTCTTTGAATATAAAATATTTCAATAAATCGTAAAATACCATATCTCCCTAACTTTAATAAAATTGAAGCTAAAATCATAGATCCATAAACAGGAGCTTCAACATGAGCCTTAGGTAACCACACATGAAACACATATATAGGTAACTTAATAAAAAATGCTATAAATAAAATTAAATAATCTCATAATCTTAATTTATATACCACTATTATCATTTTTATTAAATTTATTTCTAATGAACCATTAAATTTCAATATTTCAACAATATAAATTAATAATGGCAATGAAATAAATATTGTATATATTAATAAATAATAAGAAGCTTTTAAACGTTCAAAATTCATTCCTCAATAAATAATAATAATAAATGTAGGAATTAATCTTAATTCAAATATTAAATAAAACACAATTAAATTTATAGATGAAAAAAATACAATCAAAATCAATAATATTAATAAAAATATTAAAATTTTTTTAGACTCTCTTTGATAATCTTTATTTAAATCTCCTTTTATACACTGAATTACCAAAAATATCAATCCTATTACCCATATTCTTAAAATTAGCAGATAGTAAGAAAAAAAATCACATCCTAATAATATTCTAATATTAATTCAAATCAAATCCTTAAATATAAATTTAAATAAAAAAAATAATCTTAATAAAAAACAGATATTATAATAGAATATAATTTTTAAATTTTTTATTATTAATATAAATAATATAAATTTAATTATAAAAAAAATTTTTATCATAAATATTCAAATAAAATCTTAATTATTTTAATCTTATTTAATTCCATCATAATTCTTTTCTTAATAATTTAATCCCTTCAACTTAATTAAAACTTTCTAATATTAAATAAATAATATAATTCATTACCATGAAATCGAACAATTAACACTAATAAAGTTAATCCTAAAACTCCCCCACAAACACTAAATACTAAATAATAAATTATATATACTTCTATATTTATTATTCTAAAAATTATATACATAATAAAAGAAATATTTAAAATTATTAATTCAACTATTATTAATACTACCAACATAAATTTATATATAAAAACTAATAAAATTAAAACAATTATATATAAATATATAAAAATTAAAATATCTATATTAATCATAATAATTTATTTTTATAAATAATTTTATAAAATAAATTTTATTTTCCTTAATCTTTATGATTAAATTTTATATAGTTTAAAAAAAACATTAATTTTGTAAATTAAAAATAAATTTATTTAATTTTATAAATAAGATGTTTACTAATCCATAAATTATTCAATATTAATCAAAAAAATAATTATTAATTATACCTCTAATCTCCAAAATTAATATTCTAAATTAAACTATTTCTTGTATTATTATTTATTCAATCTTCCTAAATATTATTTTTATTTACTAATTATTTACTAATTATTTACTAATTATTTACTAATTATTTACTAATTATTTACTAATTATTTACTAATTATTTACTAATTATTTAATTTTATTTTTTTATTAAAATTATAAATTTTAAATTTAATGTATATAAATTTATGAATATGAATAAAGAACTATTATTATTGAATAAATTTATTTTAATGATTATTTTTAGAATCATATTTTTATTAATATCTACTTTATCTTTTCATCCAATTATTATAATAATTATTTTATTAATTTATAGATCAATTATTTGTTTAAAATTATCCACATGAAAATCAAATTACCTATATTCAATTATATTATTTTTAATTATAATTAGAGGCTTATTAATTATTTTTCTTTATTTTTCTAGATTAATTTCAAATGAACAAATTAACTTTAAATTCAATAAATTCTTATTTATATCATTTATTATTAATTTAATAACTTTTATTTTCTATTGAAATTCTAATCACCTCTCTTTTCAATTAATAAAATATAATTATTCTGAAACTAATCATTTTATAAACCTAAATGAAATAAGTTTTCAAAATATTTTAAATTTATATGAATATCCCTTTAATAATATCACTATTACCTCTATATTTTACTTACTAATCACTCTTTTCTCTATTATTAAAATTTGCTCATTAAAATCTATTTCCTTACGAAAAATTAATTAAATTTTAATATATAAATATTATCTCTCTCTTCTATTTTATGAACAAAAATTTTTTAAATATATTTAAATTATCCCTTCTAAATCTTCCCACACCTATTAATATTTCATATTGATGAAATTTTGGATCCCTTTTAGGAATATTCTTAATCATTCAAATTATTAGGGGATTTTTTCTTTCAATACATTATTGCCCCAATATCTCAATAGCTTTTTCTAGAATCATTCACATTATTCAAAATGTAAAACTAGGATGATTAATTCATAACATTCACATTAATGGAGCATCAATATTTTTTATTTGTATATACTTACATATTAGACGCGGATTATACTATAACTCCTATAAATTAAAAAATACCTGATTAATTGGAATATCAATTTATATCTTATCTATAGCTACAGCCTTCCTTGGATATGTTCTTCCCTGAGGACAAATATCATTCTGAGGGGCAACCGTAATTACTAACCTTATTTCTACTATCCCCTACATTGGAAATTTAATAATCCAATGAATTTGAGGAGGCTTTTCAATCAATAACGCTACATTAAATCGATTCTACTCTCTTCACTTTATTCTCCCATTCATAATCTCTATAATAGTAATATTACATTTATTTTTTCTCCATGAAACAGGATCTTCTAATCCTCTAGGAATTAATAGAAATTTATATAAAATTCCCTTTCATATTTATTTTTCTATAAAAGATATAATTAGATTTAGAATTTTTTTATTTTTATTCTGAATTATTAATCTTGAATATCCATATATTTTTAGAGATCCTGATAACTTTACCCCAGCTAACCCAATAATTACCCCTATCCATATTCAACCCGAATGATATTTTTTATTCGCCTATGCAATTCTTCGATCCATTCCTAATAAATTAGGAGGCGTAATCACCCTCCTATCTTCTATCATCATCCTATACTTCCTCCCCCTAATTAATATTAAATTTAATTCAATAATATTTTATCCTTTAAATCAATTAATATATTGAATTTTTATTAATACATTTATTTTACTAACGTGGGCTGGAGCCCAACTTATTGAATATCCGTATATTATAATTAGACAAATTCTCTCTTATATTTACTTCTTCTATTTTTTATTTTCTTTTATTTTTATAACAATTTGAGATAAAATTTTATTTAATTAAATTTAATATATTTATCAAAATATTTACTTTCAATTTTAATTTATTATATTTTTATCTTAATTCATCAGTATCACACTCAAGTTAATGATCTTACTAAAAGTTTATGATTTGAAATCATAAGAAAGAAATTTAAATTTTCTATTAACTTTTATTTTTATTATATAATTTATTCTACATTTATTATATATAATTTAAAAATTATTATTTTTATTAACTAATATTTTAAATCATTAATATTAAAAAAAACTTAAATCTTATAATTATCAACAAATAAGTTAAAACTAAAGGTAAAATAATCTTTCAACACAAATATATTAACTCATCATATCGCATTCGTGGTAATAAACTACGTATAAAAATTACTATTGAACTTATAATAACTACAAATATAAATATTCAAATTCCTGAATATTGCAATAAATCCGTAAATATTATTAATCTTAAAAATCTAAAAAAAATAATTATTCCATATTCAGTCAAAAAAATTAATGTAAACCCCCTTCTAAAATACTCAATATTAAATCCAGATACTAATTCTGATTCACCTTCAATAAAATCTATGGGCCTTCGATTTAATTCAGCTAAAATTCTAATAAAATAAATTAAAAATAATGGAAAAAGAACTACAATATATCAAATATAAATCTGGTATTTACAAAAATCCAAAAATGAATATCTCTCCCTTAAAATTATTAAAACTATAATAATTAATATAAATCTAACCTCATAAGATAATATCTGAGAAACTGATCGTACTGATCCTATCATTGAATAAACTGAATTAGCCGATCATCCCATAAAAATTATGAAATATCTCCCAACAGATATAAATACAAATATTAATAATAAAGAATAATTTAAAAAATACAAATTAGTAATATAAGGAAATAATATTCATATAATAAATATTAATCCAAATCTTAATACTGGACACAAATAAAACAAAATATAATTAGACTTATAAATACAAAATAATTCTTTATTTATTAATTTAATTGCATCTCTAAAAGGTTGAAAAATTCCCATAATTCCTACTTTATTAGGACCCTTGCGCAAATGCACATAACCTAAAATTTTTCGTTCTAATAAAGTTAAAAAAGCAATCCCTACTAATAAAATCAATAATAAAATAATTAAATTTAAAACATTTAATTTAATATAATTAAAAAATTCATCTATAAAAATTATCACTTATATAATTAAATTAGTATATATATATATATTTAAATTCTAAATTTAAAACACTTATCTGCCAAAGTAATAATATGTAATTAATTTTTAAATATTTAATTTTATTCATTATAAAAAATTATTTTAAATAACTAGTCCTTTCGTACAAAATTATTTTTTTATTATTATAGATAGAAACCGATCTGGCTCACACCGATCTTAACTCAAATCATGTAAAATTTTAATAGTCGAACAGACTAAAATATTAAATATCTCCATTTAATTTTTATTTTAATTCAACATCGAGGTCGCAATCATTTTTTTCAATATGAACTTTTAAAAAATATAACGCTGTTATCCCTAAGGTAATTAATTCTTCTATAAATTTTCTCATTTATTAATAAACAAAATAATTTATTCATTATTTTCAAATATCTTTGTTATTACAATATCTCTTTAAATTAAAGTTAAATTAATTTAATTATCCTCCCAACAAAATATAAATTTAAATTTTATAAATATTCTTAAATTATTTAATTAAATTTATATAAAATTCTATAGGGTCTTCTCGTCCCATAATATTACTTAAGCATTTTTACTTAAAATTTAAATTTTAATCTTTTATTATAGACAGTTAAAATTTCATTCATTCCTTCATTCCAGTCTCCAATTAAAAGACAATTGATTATGCTACCTTTGCACAGTCAAAATACTGCGGCTATTTAATTATATAATCATTGAGCAGAACAGATCTTATATTAATTTCATAAAACTATGTTTTTATTAAACAGATGAACTTTATATTTATTATTTTTTCCTAATAATAAATTTTATTTTGCCTAATTCCTTAAATAAATTTTTAAATTAATTCTTAATTTATACTCTTTTATTTTTAAATTTTTTTATACTAATTTTATCATTATTAATTTATAATCTTTATTTATATAAATATTTTTTTAATTAATTAAATAAATTATCTTATAATTAAATTTTATAAATATATAATTTATAAATTATTAAATTTTTTCAATAAATTTAAAATTTTAATAACATTCTTATAAAAATAAAATTAATATATTTATATTTAAAATAATTTATAGATTATCCCATAAATTTTTTATATAAATCTTATAATTAACTTTATAATAATAAAATTACTAATTATTTATATATAAATTAAATTTAATTCAAAAAAAACTAGATACCAAAAAAATTGATTAAAATATCTTCTCTAAATAAATATTGAAAATAATTATTTTACATTAAATTTCATACTTATTTAACTCTTTTTCTATCGAGAAATTTTCAATCTTTAATTTTTTTTTTATAAATCCTGATACAAAAGGTACAATAAATTATATTTACTTTTCAATGTTTAATTAAAATTCATTTACATTACTTTTTATATCATAAAAATTAATTATTTTATTTTACATACTTAAACTATTTATTCTATTTTAATATAATTTTATTTATCAATTAAATTTTCATTTTTCTAATAAAAAAAATTATTTTTTTTACTAAAATTTTATTAAATTTAAAATAATCTTTTCAATGTAAATGAATTATTTTATCTTAAACTAAAATTTTTTTTTTATTGATTCTAAATACACTTTCCAATATATTTACTTTGTTACGACTTTTCTCACAAATTCTATTAATGAAAATGACGGGCAATTTGTACACATTTTAAATAAAATTCAACTTATAAATTTATACAAATTTACATTTAAATCCTATAATTATAAAATTTTTAAAATTATTTTAACTCTAATAATAAAATTAAATGTAACTCATTTAAATCTTAATTATTCTACATTTTGATTTGAATTATTATTCAATTAAATTTTTTAATTCTTACCTCTTAATAAAATTTTTCAACAACAATACATAAAATATATAAATTAAGTATTTCCATTCGTGGACTATCAAATTAATCAACAAGTTCCTCTAATTTTATAAAATGCCGCCAAATTTTTTATTTTTAATGCTTCTACATTTACTATTTTAATTAATTTTTTTTCATTAAAATAATAGGGTATCTGATCCTAATTTCTAATAAAATTTATTTAAATAAATTTTTTAAATAATTTTATAATTAATTTCCTAACTTTATCATATTTCACCAAAAATAAAATCTTAAATTAATTTATTCTTACCTAAAACATATAATTTTAATCAATTATTATAAATTTATTCTTATCTCAAGTTTAACCGCAATTGCTGGCACTTTAATTTATCAATAATTAAATTTAAATTTCTATTATTAATTTTCATTAATTTAATTATTTTAAATATTAAATAAATAAATATTTTAAATTATTTAAATTTTATATATATATATATATGTTAAAACTTATTTATATTTTAATTTAAAAAATAACTTATAAAAAAAAAATTCATTCTATTTAATTACAAATAACTTTTTCATAATATAATTATTATTTTTTTATTAAAATTTTTTCCCAAATTTT
>JBCEZX010000113.1:1037796-1048377 GCA_039654345.1 Cataglyphis cursor
CAATTGTCGCTCCTTGTCTGATGTTATCTCATCCCAATATATGATATATATATATATATATATATATATATATATATACATACTATATATATTATAACTTATGTATTATAAATACATGAATTATAAAATATAAACAAACATAAAATTCAAAATATAAATCATTTTTTATTTACCTTCTTTCTTCTTAAAATCCTTCTTTAATTCTTAAATTATCCTCTTTTTTCTTGAAATCCATTCTTGTCTGCTTTATTCTTTTAATATTAGAATCTTAATATATTATTAGTTTCATTGATATACATTTTTCTGTTCTTTATCTTATCTCACAAATAAGGCGCAACATTGCGGTCAATAAGCTTTTTCAATTGGTATTGTAAACATTGTTGTATGTATTGTTGAACACCTGCTTTAAAATTTTCCCAGTAATAATTATGTTTGATTCTATTATATATTTTCGTAACTCCACGGTGTCTTCCCGTTAGTAAATAATGCATTTCACTAATAATAATAGAACGTAAATCTTTAGGTGGATATTTAATTAGTTCGTGACAAATAATTATTTTAATGGGAGTATCGGAAAATATTGATTGTAAATGTGATTCAATATAATTTCATGGAACACACATTATTAATGAATTCGGTTTTTGCAATATTAAAGGTTTTTAATTTTAAGTCTTCGATTATATCCCGTAAATCTGCAAAGATTTTAATAGTTTTGTTAAGAGTAACCGTACGGCCTTCTCTAATGGGCTGTTCTTCACTAATGGAAGACTATATGATAATGATTTTTATGTTTTAGCCTGTCTTAGCACGAGAAATCCTAAGTTCGGTAGTTTTTTTCCCTCGAAAAGTTTTTGTGAGCCGAAATCTAAAGGTTTTCCTTGAGTGTCAACGAAATATGCCATGTTATCTTTGCGTAAAAATAAGGTTCTGTAAATCGCCTTTGTAACACTAAATATGTAGCGAGAGTAAATTCAAATAAGAATAAATTTAAATTATAATCAACAATAACTTATTTATGTGATTTTTTATATTTTATCTCATACTTAACTTGGTATAATAATTATACTTCACATACTTCACTAATTTTTAAAATGTAATATTTAATAATAAAAAAAATAATTTTTAGCTGGGTCTAGGCGGCGAAGGGAGGTTGATTATAAATGTGCTCGAGGAAAAAAAGGCTTGGAAGGCAGGTGCAAGGAGGAAGGCAAGGGATTAGAAGAGAGAAGAAGGAAGAGCAGAGAGGGGAGATAAGAGGAGAATGAAGGGAAGTAAGACGGACAGGAGATGAAGAAAGTGGAAGGAGTGAAAGATATTTTGGCAGTTGGAGGTTAGGATGGAAAGAAATGGTGTGAGAGAGAGAGGAAAGATGTTGACGAGAGAGAAGATGTTTGGAGCAACATAAGGCACAGCTTGGGAAAGGACAAATAAGGTGAGGCGGGAAATCGAGAGATGGCGACAGTGATAAGAGAGGTGAGGGGAAGACGATAAAAGAGAAGAGGAACGAGGTAACACAGGACGTAATGGCAGAGAAGAGGAAGAATTTAGCTAGGAATCCAAGAGATGTCGCAGGAGGTGCGAATTTGGCAAGATCGAGCACATCAATGGGAATTAAGCACGGTTACGGAACCGGGAGAATAGTGCGTAGTCGAGCGTTATAGTTAATGTAGAGTGAGATTAGGGTAGCAGAAACGTGGAAAAGTAAGTGGAGGACAGTGGAGGAGCTAGAATGATAGAGAGAGGGTGGTATGAAGAGAGAGGAAGAACGGCAAGATAGAGTGGAGAGAGAAGAGTGAGGTGGAGCGATAAAAGAGAGAGAGCGAAGCAAGTAGGAGAAGGAGCAGAACGAGGAGAAGGAAGTGGCAAGGGAAGAAAAAGAGACTGGCAGAGGCGGACAGAAGGGATGGAGAGGAGAATGTGGACGGAGGAGTTGATGGAGAAGTTGAGGGGCAAAAGAAAGGAGATGAAAGGGTTAAAAGAGAGATTAAAAGATGGAGGAGAGAAAAGAAGAGAGTGGCAGTGAGAGGATAAAGATGCGTGCGCGGGCAGGGGAGCTATGTTCAAAGAAGAGGAATGGTTGGTCGGAGTCATGCGGGGGAGTGCGAGGGTGATACAGAAGAGAAAAGAGAGGAGTCAGGGGACATTCGAGAAAAAGAAAGTGGAGATGCAAGAGAAGGGACCAAGATGTCGAGGAAGGAATGCGGGGAGGAAGCGAGGATGAGGAAGGAGGAGAGCGAAAAGGAAATAGAAAGAGAGATAAGGGAATCAAAATAGGCGGAAGAGAAGGGAAAAGGAGGGAAAGATGCAGAAGATGAGGGGAAGGGAAGGAAATGCAAGTGTCAAGGGAACAGGGAAGCGAAGAGGGAGGTTGTTAAAAAGAGACGAGGAGACCGACGGGAGCCTGAAAGAGAAAATGACGGGGAAGGCAGATGGTAGGAAGAGGAGAGAAGGATCGCGGTGAGGGATAGGAAGAAAAGGATGGAAAGAGGCGAGATAGAGAAGAAGAAAGAAGAAATAAGTAGGAAGGAAGGAGGAAGAGGAGATCTAGGGAAAAAGGAGAAAGGAAGAGGGGAAAAGGCGAGTACAAAAGAGGAGGCAGAGGAGAAACTAAGGGAGAAGGAGGGCAGATGGTATGAAGGGGTTGAGGAGCTCATGGGAAAAGGAAGAGAGGAAAAAAAGGAGGAATTGAAAAGGATACCTAAGGAGAAAGTGGAGGGATCAAAGGAGAAGGGGAGCTGGAACAGCAAAGAAGAAGGTAAGGGAGCAATGGACGACGTAAACTGGCGGAGGTTGAACATGGACAAAGGGAGAAAGGAGAGAAGGGAGAATAAGAAGTACGAGAAAGAAGAGTGGAGCGGAGAAGAAAAGGGCGCAAAGAGTGAGGTAAGATGGAAGGGGAAGGAAGAAAGTGAAAGTGAAGGATCAGAGGAAAAATGGAGACTGGTGAAGGAGAGAAGGGAAAATGGTGAACGGGAGAGAAGGGACAAGAGGAGGAGGAACATGATATGGAGGGGTATAAGAGGAGAGGATGCAGCGGAAAGAGCGAAGATGGCCACGGACGTGATGGAGGAGATTCTGGACAGGAAAGTGAAAATGACATCCCTCATCGAAAGGGATAGGGATAAATTCTATTACCCTGTAATAGAAAGAGAAGGGGAAGGAGGAAGAAAAGTTTTATTGATAGGGATAGAAGAGGAAGAGGACAGAGAGGAGCTTATAGAGAGAAAAGGAGAAATTAGGAGGAAAAGGGGCATTGGAATAGACGAGGATTTGTCAATGGAAGAAAGGCGTTTAAGATGGAGAATGGTGGAAAAGGCAAGGGAAGAAAGAAGGAAAGAAAGGAGTACGCTGGTGGATAATAGGAGGCTGTGGATCGACGGGAAGGAATGGAAGTGGGACGAGGAGAGAAAAGTATGGTGGGAGAAGAGGGCTAAGTATTGAAAGAAGAAGGGAACAGAAGGAAGAAGTTAAAGGAGGGAGTAAGAAAGGGGGAAGGACGAGAAATGAAAAAGGGGAGGGGGGAAAACAGAATGTGAGGCCACGAGCCAGGCTGAGATGGGGTGAAATGAGATATGTGTAAATATGTTGTTAACATTGAAACCCTGAGGGGACCAATAAAGATGCATACATACATAATAATTTGTAGTTAATTGTGTTAAAACTTACAAATAGATATTATTTCAAACTTTTTAAAGCATAATTTTTATAAAATATTTTTTTAAAATTGTCTTTATTATTAAATATTTGTTAATTACCTGTTTTTCATTTAATTTTTTGTTTTACTTAATTTTTTATTGGAATAAGATTGCGTTGAATTACGTAGTGAGGTTTGATAATTTTCCTCCTCGCAATCGACGGAGCTAGGATTTTTTGTCGAGGTTTGGAAACTTCCCTCCGAGGGTCCTAGACTTATCCTCTTCTTGAGAGGTTTGCAAATTTCTCTCTTTGAAGGTTTTTGAATTAATTAAATTTTTAGGAAAGGTTTGGTAACTTTCCCCTCCAGGAATGGTTGGATTAATTAGATTTTCAAAAGAGGTTTGATAATTTTCCTCTTTATGAATTTTTTAATCATTTAATTTTTCATTTTTCCTCGATTTTATTTTTCATTTTATTTTTATTCCTAATTTTATTTCAATTTTGATTTGATACTTTTTCTTCATTTTCATGGTTAATTTCTTTAATAATAATATTTTTTTTATTTCGTTTTCATTTTGAAGTTAGTTTATTTTCATAATCATCAAATTCATCGTGTATAAATTTTTCGTAAATATGTTCTTCTCTTTTCCTATTCATTTACTCGTTGTAAATAATACATTCTTTCTTTTCCTTACCATATTTGTTTGGTTTTGTGGACTGCCCAGACCCTCGAGATTTGATTTATGATCGTCTAACAATTCGCCCAATGGTTTAGGCGTAAAGTCGGGACATGTACTTCTACTTTTTTCGTCCAAAGTACTTATGACAATTAAATATGTTTTTCCCAAAACGTTTACCACGATAGTATTTCCCAAATAAATTCCATGTGCCACTTTTAATCGAGGTATATAGCCCACTTTTAATTCAGGATTCTCTATTCTTACATAAAATAATGATTCGGATCGCGGAGCTACTATGATAGCTTCAGGTGATAAAAACGGTACATTAAGTCTAGAAACATTTGAATACTTTTGTGCGTAATTTATTTTCGATAAAATTTGTTTAAAGAAATCATTTCCTAATATACCGGATTGTGAAATTGAAAAATTGTTAGATACCATATGAAATATCAACGGTATTCCAAAAATAATTAATGTAATTTCACCTAAGATGTGTACAGGATAATTGTTTATGCCATTTAATTTGAGAATATTTGTGTAATTAATATTTATATCTTCAGGAATAAGATTTTCTTTAATTATATTTGTTATATTTTCAGATCCCGTATCTAAAAGTTATACGAGTAGCAAAGTTGTCAATATCTATTTGGACGGTAGGCACACGACTTTGTTTATTGTGATTTACGGTCACGGGCCTTATATTCGTTCTGTTCTTATCTATTTGGCTACCTGAGCTTTGAATGGGTGTGGCTCGCATTCGGACCTGTGCACCCAACGTCGAGAGGTGTTATAGTTTCCCTGATTACTTCCCTTTCTTCAGAGATTGCTCACACGACGTAATTCGCAATCCTCTAGAAGGTGACCCTGTTCTTTATAGTAGCGTCAGAATAAAGAGTTCTTGGATACTGTTTGTTGGTTTTTCTCGATCGACAATTTTTAGCAACGTGTCCGAAATTATTGCAGATTTGACAAGTTACGCGAGTTTCATTTTCTGCAAAACATTTCTTCGTTTTGTTTCTTCCAGCAATTGTTTGCAGAGTGGCCGGGTCCTTCGCACCACTGGTAAGTTACTGAAATTCTATTATTATTAGATGTGTTATTTTGTCGACGACAGGATTTGGCATCATGACCGGATTTAAAAAAAAACAAATTATTATTTTTCCTTGAATTGCATTTAATAGCCGGCGAAGTTGTGGATCGCAAAAATGGCATTTTTCCGTTCCGTGTCCGTGTTTTTTACAGATTTGACAGATAAAAATTAAAGCTCCTAAATCACTTTGGTTATTAACTTGTTGATTTGTTTGTATATTTTCTACAGTTGCTACCTACATGTCCTTCCTTACAACAAATTTGACAAATATCTTTTACGCTTTTTATTTTCTGTCTACCTGCACTATTGTTTGTCCCCTGTTATAAATCTGTCATCGTTCGGAGTTCTTTTTCTCTCTTTAAAGCGTCGGCTAATGTCGTGTGTACATCTAAGTTTCTTGCAATTCGTTGCTCGATTTCTGGTTTTAATCCTCTAATAAAACACTTGCACATATCTTTTTCTAACGATTTAATATTTTCTAACGTTTTAATATTTTGGTCAGATAGCACGTTTCCTGAACTTCTATATGCCTCCAATATTTGTTTTCCGAGAAGCTTGATTCTATTTCCATAACTATACTCTTCATCATTTTTTTGATATACACAACCAAATTCCCCTTGTAATTGATAAATATTTTTAATCGTTCCATAAATTTGTTTTAATTATTTTGTTAATTGAGAAACGCTACCAAAATTGTGATCTTGTATGGTTCGACGAACCTCTACTATTATTTTAATTCTTATTATTTTTGTAAATTGCTGTTCTGCCTCGTTAGGCAGCATGGACTTATCTTCCTCACATCCCTCGTTAAAATAATTCAAAGGAATGTTCTGACTGTCAAAATAAGGAACAGCTTCAACCGCGTATTTCAAAATAGTGAAAGGATTATTATAAGTCTTATTGCTGATATCGCTCGGTTCTTTACTTATTTTAATTTTATTTATATCGGGTACGATAGTCGTGTCGCAAGAATCGGCGTTAGTTACGTTCGGACGCAATTTTAATAAACTTTTTTTCCAAATCTTTTTCAACTACTGTTTCGTCTATTTATGTTAGAAAGTTACACTTTTTTTAAAGTGTAGTGTGTTTCTAATTTGTTTGATTTTATTCGATTATATGTTTCTTGAGCAAAATGAAAATTTCGCTTTACTTTGTCTTTATTAGCTGTATCTCTTGTCCCTTTATTCATTCCAGTTTTAAAAGATTGCATATTACAATCCCGGACGAGGCCCCAAAATTTTTATAACAATATGTTACGTCCAGACTCTCGGAAGGATGAGTCACAAGGAAGGACGCAGCAACTATTTTAATTATCGCGAAATCAAACGTCTTGCGACATAAGAATCGGGGATTCAAGCGAACTCGAAAGCCTGAGAATCAGATAAACGACTGTACGCGTCGCTATTACACTGTTTTCAGATGTTCAGGTGGTCCTTTTAGTCAAGAAATTTAATCCCTATTACTAGGGATGGGACCAAGTGCGATCTTTTACTGGGAACGAGAGAGAGGGGTCAAAAAATATATAGATTAGTTAAACAAAAATATACATTTATTCATTAAATAAGTAAGAAAGTTGATAAATGTTCTTATGATTTAATTTTAATAATATAAAAGAAAAAACTAATCTTTAAGTATACGAGTGTATGTGTGAGTTCATTTATTCGCGGGTATTACATTTATGGGTGGAAGACGTGAATCAGAGTAATAAAGGGGAAGATTCTATTTTTAATATTTATTCTCCGACTGGTAGTTACAATATAATGTGTTTAATTTCTAAATAGAATCAAAATTAAAATGTATAAATGAATAAGTGTGAATGTATGTGTGTCGGAAAACAAAGAACGGTCGCAAGTATAAAACTGATCGCTCGCCTGTTAGTTAAATTAGTTTTTTAAAATTTTCTAAAGCTTATTACGGTTATTACGGACAGAATTAATGATTTAAAAAAATAAAACATCTTACGAAAGTGTTATGATTTAAATAAAAAAGTAAGACAAAAGAAGAATAGGAGAGAATTACATAATTAGACTTACTTTTTAAGAATAGCGATTCGGAGTTGGAGGGATCGAATTAATGCGGTATTTCGCTTTGTGTCTCATGTTGGCAGCTCGATGCTCGATTCATGGTTGCAGATAGGTAGATGATCCCAAGTGAAGATACTGGATGCAGAAATAACTCATAACTCACTATGCAAAAACACAAAATAAGACTGCGGTAATAATAACTGGTGAGTGAATGAAATCTGAATCTTGAGAAGTCTGACTTATTGTTTTATGAGTCTCCATTTTATAGTTTCTTTTTTATAGTTTCTTTCTTTCCAGAGGTATGTTCTAACTCTCAAACTATTCGAACATTCCGACTCGCGCGTATAGATACACGGAGTGCTTCATTGTTATCATCGCACGGACACTACCGTGTCCTTCGATTTTTAGAAGTAAGGATCCTCCGAAAATTTAACAAATTAGAAATTATCCTAGTCCTCGTTAGGCGGGGTGTTTTTCCTACTTTTCTCCTACGTTTTTTACTCACGATGATCGTCGATTGGTGAGTTTAATATCAGTTTCAAAGTCCCTTGATTATTGCCTTTTCTAAGGCGGACTCTCGCACGCATGACCTGATTAAAATAGGTCTTATTTCCTTATGATTATTTTCTCTATTTATTAAATATTTTGTTGAGATAGTTTTATCGTTATTGATCCAGTTGCGTTAAAAGAAATTTCGTTAGAAAAAATTTATTATATTTTTGGTATCACTTTATTTTTCCGCCAAAAAATTTTACTGCAAGAGATATTTATCAATTTTTATTTATTCGAGGGGATTGGCATGGTTTCACCACTTCTCTTGCGTCTTTTTCACTCGTCGTTCCTCATAGATAGTTAATGACCAAGAGTTTACGAAATGCGTGACGTAAGGTGCTCTGTTTATTAAACGATTAATTTTTATCACCAATAGACGATTGCCGTAATTTTGCGGAAGGAAGCAATTGTGGAGTCAACAGGACGTAACACAAGATTACAAAGAAGAGTTATAACTTGAACAAATTAAAAAAAAAGAAAACTACAAAAAAAGAATTGAAAATTAAATTAATTTGTTGAACAAAAGACGGAAATCTAATGAGGTATCACTGTTTTTTGTAAAAATTTATATTTTTTTGAACAATGTAAAGTACTACATTATACGGTACACATATTGATATGATTTTTTAAACATTTATTTAATAAAAAAGAATTTTATATATACAAGAAAGAGTATATTAATATTATTAATTAATTTATAATTATTGTACAATTATTTATTACTAAAATAATTATATACATAATAGGCGACGATGTCGACGACGATGAAGGCGCCGATGACGATGGCGATGACGATGATGGTGATGATGATCTAATAAGACCACAATGAGGACGACGATGACAGCTATATTATCGGCTGTCCCGACAACCGCGTCCACGACGATTCGTCGGAATCATCGGACGATGACGATGACGATGACGATGATGATAATGATGATCTAATAAAACAAAATTACAGAGATTTAGTTATATATTTTTAACAGTTTTAAACTTTTAGTGCAATTGATTAATTATTTTAAATATATAAAATAATATGTCAAGACGTAGAATAGTAAAGGCCATTGCACGTGAAAAAATTTTAGTCGTAATCGTAAGACCGTAAGCAAATCAACCAATCACAGTTAAATATTCTAATTACGTTGTTAGAATGCTTGATTGTGATTGATCGATTTGCTTATGGTTTTATGATTACGATTAAAATTTTTTCACGTGCAATGGCCTTAATATAATAATAATTATTATCATTGAACTTTCCTACTCATTTCACGAGTAAAGAAACAATGTGAAAAAGTACTATATAACATGTGAAAAAGTACTTACTTGCTCTTGAGATCTTCGTTATTATCGCACAGGCGTTTGATGTCGATTTGGAGAGTTCTGTGCTCCTAAGCAGTTTCGGCACATCGGAGATCTTGACCTTCATCCGCACGTACTGCTCGCCCTTGGCATTTTAATCAACCGGATGATATTCTCCAGGATTTCCGGTTGCAGTTCCATTTTCATTCACTCGGATTCCTCCAACTCGACGAAACATGTCTTCTTTTTCTTTTGTAACTTTTTCGCATATTCTTGATTTTGTTTTCATATTGCAATTTAATCTTCTCTCGATTAGCACGCATCTGCTCCTTATTTCAATTGCGTAATTCATCTAACTCAAAAATCTTATCCATCTTTTGTTTTTGAGATTCGTTGAGCAATGCTTGCAATCAATTTCCTGCTTTGATCAATGCTTGCGATCAATTTCCTGCTTTGAATCTCGATCTTTCTTCGCAAGCATCTTATTCATCTCCGCCTGCGATTGATCCAACTGCAATTGCAGATTTGTGCAGCATGTTTTACATATCATCGCATTTCGCTCTGCTGTCCTTTGTCTTCTTCTCCAATCTAAAAAACATAGGTTTAATAAAAATATTAATTATACGCATTAAATCATAAATATATATCATTCATCTCCGTTATAGTAAAATAATCATACCTCTGATATGAATATACTGATATGAAATTACTGTATTAAACATTTTACTTATAACTTTTAGAAAAAATATATTTTAGAATCTGCAAATTCACTTGCGATAAAAAAATATTTTCGAAAGATGCAAGTTTAGATGATGAAAAAAGTTGGAATATTTAATGATTATTTAAATGCTCTTATCATTTTTCTTTACACCGAAAAAAATGGTTTGATTATTTTGAACACGATTAACATTGCATTCTCCAATTACCCAAAGGCTTTCAAAACGTCATATACTTTTACAAAAATTAATCTACATTTATCAATTTAATAATCTATTTATAAATCAAGCGACGCGGTAGCGTCGCGACGTCAAGTACATAAGAAAATACTTTCTAGCTTATGACAGTTGCCTATGTACAGGGGCGCGGCGCTACCAAGTAGATTATCCGGAATTTTAGGTCTTGTAAACTTTCAATTAAAATATTTAAGAACTAAAGCCGTTAATCAAAAATCTAACGGCTTTTATTATAAAATAACTTTTATTATAAAATGTGGATACAAGCTTTCAATTGCGACCAGTTCGAATAAGATTGGTGCAGTCAATCTTGAGAAATGATGATCGTATATGAGAATTGTGACATTTTT
>JBCEZX010000113.1:1094582-1107704 GCA_039654345.1 Cataglyphis cursor
ACAAAATCCGGTAAGCTATTAAATAAAGTATTTGTTTGCTTACAAGAATTTACTGATAGCTTTGGAGTGCGTGTACAGAAAGATGTAGATGAGTTGCTAAAATTATGTAAAAATGTCGTTGTCGTATGTTCCAAGTCTGGCAAATTGACAACATCATTATACGAACAATATTTAAAAAGTGTTGTCGAACCGTACGTCGGGAATAATCCGTTTTTATTTATTGTTGATTCCTGGGGAGGGCAAAAGAACATTCAAATTTATAATGAAATATTCCGCGACGAGAATAACAAACCGACGTGTAATTTACAAATTATACCACCAAAATGTACACCGATATGTCAGCCTTGCGATGTATATTTTTATAGGCAGGTGAAAATAATAATAAAAAAAATTCAAAACTGTCCGGATTTAATTTCAGGTGAGGTAAGTATGCAATTAAATACTCGAGCTGATGCAATTCGCATACAATCATTGACACATTATTTATTATCAGCACCGAGATTTAAATGTATGCTTCAATATGCATGGTATGCCTCTAAATTAGCTGACAACAGAGAAATATTTCTTAATGTTAATCAATTATGTTTTCCTCCAAATATTTATAATATAAAATGCGTGTGTGGACACCATAATTCATTTATAAAATGTTCGTGGTGCGACAAAGTTCTATGTTTCCAATGTTTTTACACGAATTTTCATCCGCGACATTGCGACGCTATGGAAACGTATTACACGTAAATATATTCATTGTCAGACAAGAATGTTTTCATTTATATAACAATTACACATTGTGTAAAAAATATAATAATTAATTCACATGACTGCAAAACTGTGTCTTTATTTTGCTTTACATTCAAACAACCTGAAATTTGCTTAATTTCACACAGAAAAACGGAATACATTAAAAATAATATAACAAAGTATTTATTATATGTCCTACATTAAAAATAAGAAAAAAAAAACGAAGCGAAAAAGACGTCGGTGGGACTCGAACACTCGCCGCCGGCATAAAAAGAACGGGGACGGGAGCCACTGTCATCTCAGCTACGCCGCCTCGCTGAAAACGAGTGTAAATTTTTTGTTCATGTGCGGCGCAGCTTCGTGAACCAAATTTTGCATAGCGATTTCTCCTAAACAAAAGCCCATTCACTCAAATCCCTTTAGGGTATTTATCCTCTACTTACACTTTATCGAACGAGCTATGACTCGTTCGAAAATTGATTTTTGAATTGGCGTCATCTCCTTGTGAGTAACTTTTCCTTATAACTTAATCGGGAGTCTCTTATAGTTTCCGAGATGCGATTTTAAAGTTTCACAGTTTTAATGTATTTTCTGTTATAAAATAAGGAAAAGTAAAATTTATTTACGTTGTATTTGTAGAGCAGACGTGGAAAAAGTGTTTGTTTACATTTCCGGGGAAGCTCCTTGGATTTTTCCACTTTCAACGCGAAGCGAGGTTCAACGCAAACCTATGTGTCTAAATTTTTGATAGTGGAGCCCCCCTCCGCAGGGGGGAGGTGTAACATACTGTTTCCACGCATATACTTTTTAATGCGTAAATATAAAGTGAAAAATTATAAACTCATATGGAATCTTACTTTACATTAAAAAGTATATGTGTGGAGGTAGAACCCCCCCCCGCATACGGGGAGGCTCCACTATCAAAAAATTAGACACATAGGTTTGTGTTGAATCCATAGACATAGTAAGTATCGACTGCGCGTTTGATATCGATGTATAAACTTTAGTAGGAGACAATATGCTTTCACAAGCTATGTGTCTCTGTTTATCAATATTTAGAGTGGGGCAAATTCAATATGATTGCGACATACTACGAATCAGCGAAGGATTCTTTCCCTCACCACGCGACCTTCTTTTCCTCATTACGCGTCATTAGACAAAGAGAAAGAGCCTGCAAACAGAGGCTTTCTCTTTCTAAGTTTCACGCCTTAGCAAAGGAAAGATAGGGAACGCGCAGTCTATATATGGTAGAATCTCGCTTTGCGTGGAAAGTGGAAAAACCCAAAAAGTTTTGTCTCTGAAAATGTAAACAAACACTTTTTCCACGTCTATATACGCAAATACAAAATAAACAAACTTTATTTTTCCTTATTTTATAACAGAAATACATTAAAACTGTGAAACTTTAACATTAAATATCTCAAAGACTGTAAGAGATCCGATTAAGTTATCAGAAAAAATTACTCAGGGTCATGTCCTTGACAACATATGTCAAGATCAAAGTCATCGGTGAGGTGTAATCTTTTATGAGGTGTAACCATACATTTTTTTTTTAATTTTGTATCTCTCGCTGATAAAATTTTAAAATAACCGTCTTCAAATTTTCGAAAAATTTTCTTGAAACCTTATCCTTTTTGTAATGTGTAAAAAAAAAACAAAAAGCATGTTTTTAAAATTTTTAGGTCAATATGCCTCCTTCAAATAATTTTCAAAATATATGAGGGGAAATTAATACTACAGTGTATATAAATGTATTCATGATGTTGTTTTTAATTCAGTGATTTGTCGTTTTTTAATCTCGTCGTGTTTTAATCTCAAGTATTGATGAAAATTATTTTAATTCTCATATATTTTATACATTTTCCTCTCTGCATACATAGTACTACTATAATAGCATAGTAGTACGATATAAATTTATAACTTAAATTTTTGTACTCGTTTTTTGCAGTTAAAAGAAAAAAGTCGTTACTTCTTAAAAAAATTTCGAAATTACAATCGTAGATTGAAGAGTTACAGGAACGATATTTGAGAATGCAAAGATTTGCATTCTCAAACTCGGCGTGCGGTTGCCGCGCGACATGTCGTCGCCGCGCGCGAGACGATCGACATGTCGTCATTGCGCGCCTATCGCATCGCCGCGAGCAGTCGTCACTGGCGCCCAATCTGAAGCGGCATTTTCGCGATCGAGCGAAAAGGCGCGATGCAAATAAACATCATCGCCCTTATCGAAGGATCCAAGATCGGAATTGCGACAAACAAGTCGGATAAAAACTGGCGGCGGAAGTCCGCACAATTCGAGAATATTCTGGATCCTTCGAGAAGGATGCGGCGTTATAATAGTAAGCCGACGACCGAGCTCGCCCCCCCAGTCCGCACAGAGCAATCGACGCTTGTCCGTGTTTGCGTATTCGAGATATTTCGTCAATTCGTCGTGTGAAACTGATTAGTATCAGTACCGTTGCGTGACTACCGGATAATCCGAGACAGACGATCTATCGCTGTTTATCCGCCGCGTGTGGAGTACGATTACGTTCTCATCGTTGCTGTATACCGGTGTATATACTGTGTTCGTCCGAGAATTAAGTGCGTGAAAATAATCGCGCTCTCGTCGATCCGTCGCTCGGCTCATTACACGCCCGAACTTTTCGCAGCACGCTCGCTCACACGTCCACTTTAAATTCGCGCACAAACGACAATGATAAATTATGAAATGAACGTAAAGAAATAAAACAAAAGCTGAAGGAAGCAATGTCCGAGATGAAATATTAGAAAACAAATATTAGAAAACTAAATGAGCGACTGCAAACGTGTTGATTGATAAAACTAATGAATGCGAAGGTTAGAAATTTTGTATACATTGCCTTTGTATACATGCCTTTTGCTTGTCAATTTATAAAAATATCTGAAATTTTTGAAGAATAATAAATGCACTAATAAGTGATATTATATTCTGTAGAGCTATAACCATACAGAATATATTATCACTTATACAAGATTATTATCATTTTATACAAGACTCTGCAGAGTCTTGTACTTTTTTTAATTGTTATGACTGTAGATAAAAATAACATTTTAATTTTTACAGTAACGCTGAAAACCTGCTAATATTGACTGCAAATATTAACATGCAGTATGAAAATAATTTTTCGTCAATTGGAACAAGACAGTCTACTGGGATGATGAGTACAGGTTTTTCCATGTATTATATTATTTATAAGATTGTTCGTCATGGTAATAAAAATTATTATATGCATTACAGATCCACATTGAGCAAAACGAGTGGATTAGTAAAATCCACTATAACAGAGGTGCAACTCGTCGAAAACTTCTCGTCAATTCGCAAGTAATAATATTTTTCCTGTTTTCGATGATGAATTGCTCATGACTAGCACCATTACAGGATACACTAGTGTACGACACAGAAAAAAGACCATGCAATAAACTGGATGAAAAGAAATTGGAGGGCTTGTGAAGGTAAAACATGTTTAATTATACAATGTATAATATCAATATAAATATATAAGAATGTAACATTTATTACTAATAATTTCTAAACAAAATCAATGGAATATTATAGTAATCGGTAATCGTTTTATAATTAATCGTTTGAGAATACTGTGTTATATTAATATGTTTTGTTTTTAAGAACATAGTATTGAGCTAAATTATATTGTAATTTTTTTTCAGATATATACAAGCATTGGATTCAAAACACATACACAAAAAAAAATTTGTTGACGCTCCTCACAAAGATAATTCTGTAAGAGAATCATTTAAATTTTACTATTATGTGGGGAAAAAACTTGCCAATTTCAAAAAAAGTTCACGTGAAGAAGTCACTGATGAAAATGCGACGAAAAAGTGACGGCAAAACAGCGACGAAAGCAAAAAAAGTAAGAAAAGTGAAAGCAAAGAAACTGATGAAGGAAGCGAGGAAGATGTTGTTGAGGATGATAAAGATCTTTATGACTACTCGCTCAAAATGAATTCATCATAAATCAGAAAAGTTTGTTCTTTTAAAGTTATATTTCGAATTTCTTTTTAACAGTATAAAAATATTTTAAAAATTGTTTTGTTTAAAATGTTTCAAGGAACACACGTAGCCTAAGAAAGATTACTGTGATAAATGTCAGTTTTGATAGAGAAAACACAGCCTGAGAAAGATTACTAAAAATGTTATGTTTTGATACAGAATAATTTTGTTTATTTTAAAAATTTTATTTTTAATTTTAATATAAATTCTTTGTATCGAAAGTTTATATTGAAAGATTTATCTTCTTCTTCTTTCGATGGCGCTACAGCCCAAATCGAACCTTGGCCTCCTCTATCCTCCTCTTCCACTCTTCACGATCCCCCGATTTTTCTAGCTTCTGACATTCAACAGCTTCCTGACATTCCTGACAACGCTCTCCTCCCATCAGTCTTGGCTTTCCGACAGGTCGTTTCCCTCCTGGCTGCGTAATTAAGACCTTCTTCGATACTCGCGTGTTTGGCATTCTTTGGACATGTCCTACCCATCGAAGTTTCATCAACTTGATATGTACCGAGTGTCTTTATACAAGTCGTATAGCTCGTGATTGAACCTTATCCTCCAGTGCCCGTCTTCATTTACAGCTCCGTAAATTCTGCAACATTTTCCTTTCAAAGCTGTCCAGTCTGTCCACCGTTTTGGTCGTCATTCATGCCACGCTTCCATAGAATATTACAGTACGGATGAGCGTTTTGTAGAGTCATAATTTCTATGGACATTCCTCGACTTCATAATTGGTAGTATTGAAAAGAAGGTGCGATTTGCTGCAAATATTCTTTTTGTGACATCGCTGGATTCATCATTGCTCGTGTTGACCTCTGATCCCAAGTATGTAAACTCCTTCACTATTTCAAAGTTATATCTGTCAAAGGTAACGTTTGTCCCACTTTGATCCTTTGTTTCTGGTTTAAAGTAGGAATTTGGTCTTCGTTTACTTTCAGATCTCTTTCGCGGCATTTTCCTAGTATTGATCTTTCTAGTATATTGAGATCATCCGCATACCCCGTAATCTGTTGTGATTTTTGGAGTATTGTTGTGTTGACATCAACTGGGATGCCGCATATTACCTTTTTCAAGGCCAAATTAAATAGGGTTAGTGCTAGGCCATTTCCTTGTTTGAGGCCCTGCATTACTCCAAAATTATTAGTTGTATTATATATTACTTGTGAAAATTATTACTTGTATTATATATTACTTATCAGCTCTCCCATCACCTTTATCTGACATTGAGAGTTCTGCATGGTCGCTTTCACGAATCTCACTAGTTTAGGTGATATGCCAAAGTATAGCATAATTGTATGTAGCTTACTATTATCGATGCTGTCGTATGCCTGTTTTAAATCAACAAATAGTTGGTATACATCGATATCGAACTCCCAGCATTTCTCGGATATTATCCTGGTTGTAAACAACTGGTCCATCGTCGATCTATCAGGTCTGAAACCTGCCTGATATTCACCCATGATACCTTCGGTAAAGCTTTCCAGCATGTCTCTGATGATGGCTGTATAAACTTTATAGGCGGTGTTTAAGAAGAATATTCCTCTATAATTTTCGCACGTGAGCTTATTCCCTTTTTTGTGGATTGAGCAGATGATGCTAGTCTGCCACTCTGTAGGGAGAGTGTCTGTTACCCATATTTTATTGATTAGCTTAGGTAGTGTGGCAACTATCTGGTCTCTGCCGTACTTGAGCAGCTCTCCTGTTATCAATCCCTGGGACCTTGTTGTTTTTTAGTTTGTTAATGGCTCTCGCCATGTCTTCTATACTACGGAATTCCATCTTTTCTGACTCATTTTTTCTCTGTTCTAATCTTGGATCCATGGCTTCTTGCGCTACTGCTTTTGTGTTGAGCAATTCTTTGAAGTGCTGCTTCCACCTCTCTATCATTTTTTCCTTGCTATTATTTCGCCATCCTTAGTTTTGCATATTGTGAGCTGGGAGCGAAGCCTTTCTTGAAGAAGTTAATTTCTCTGTATGCCTCTCGTGAGTTATTTTCTCTGAAGTCCTGTTCTGTTTTCAGCATAATATCATTGATAAACGTTCTCTTCTTCTTTTTTATTATCTTCTTGGCTTTTCTTTTTGCTTCCGCATACTCCTGCCTTTTCGCTCTCGTTCGTCTGCCCAGGTGGATTTTTCTACATTGGTTCCTTTTGTTTATGGCGTCAATGCATTCTTTGTCAAACCAGCCCTTCCTTGAGTTTTTTTATTTATTTTCCATTGTTGATGATGCTGCTTGTAGGACCGCATCCATTGCCATCCTTCCTCTATTGAGCTCTCTGCGTTTCTGATGTCGTCCAGAGTGGGCAAAGATCCTACTAGTGTTTGTTGGTATCGTGTTCTTTCCACTTGCAATTTTTTCAGTTTTTCAACATAAATTTTTGGCATTTGGGGTTGTTTGGCTGTACAGATTAAATAGTGATCCGATTCACAATTGGCTCCTTTGTAGTTTTTAACATTTAGGATGCTGGATGCCCCTCTCTTGTCTATTACGACATGATCTATTTGGTTGTGATGTTCACCATTAGGGATCGTCCACGTCCACTTGTGGATGTCTGGGGAACCGTGTGGAGGTGTGAACGATCATGTTCCTGGACCCTGTAAAATCTATGACACGGTATCCATTGTCGTTGCTCTCGGTGTGTAGACTGTATTGGCCTATTATTTCCCTGTGGGTTAGTTCCTTGCCTATCTTGGCGTTCAGGTCGCCTATGATAATTTTAATATCATTGGATGATGTGGTGTCATATATTTGTTCCAGTTTGAGATAGAAATTTTCCTTGGTCAAGTCGTCCTTATCTTCCGTTTCGGCGTGTGCATTAATTAGGGACAGATTGAGAAGCTTAGTTTTTAATCTTAGCAAGCATATTCGCTCACTTATAGCTTTGAAGTCGAGGATTTTTTTCATGCTTTTGCCCACTATAAAGTTAGTGTTCTTAGTTCACGTTTATCACCGCCACTATGAAAGCTTGAGTACGTTTTTGTGTCGAAAGTGCCATTGCCTGTCCATCTGGTCTCCTGGACTGCCAGCACGTTGATTTTGTGTGCCTGGATCTCTCGTGAGTTCCTTCAGGGCTCCATTCCTGTACAAACTTTGTGTGTTCGATGTATTCAGAATCAGATCCGTTTCTCATTTGCCGTGTCTGTCTCCGTTTTTCCGATCCGTTTTCTGAAGCTTTGTTTGAAGTTTCATAACAGATTTTCTTCTTCCGGTGTTGGGTTGTTAGCTTCACGATCAATTCCCTTTTCGGCGGACCATTTCTTCCGCTCTCGTCAGTTCTGACCACGCTTTGCACCGGGATTAGCATCCGATTTCCGTCGTGGTTACTCAGGCTTCCGGAGTCCACCGACTTTGAGGTGAGAATCGAAATTGAGCAGGAGAGGCTATGCGGTACTATTCGAATGTGGCACCGTGTATTACGCATGCTCTGCCTTCTTAGAACCCCTTGAAAGTTTTATACCATATAGTTATAATATATATATATAACTACTTGAGAGTTAACGTCTAAATCGTATTTCTTTTATAAATATTATGTTGACAAAGAAATAAAGATTATATTTTAAGTAGCTTGATTATGATTCATAATAAGAGCAAATCCGACTCACACCACACAAAATCGTTATTAATTAAATTACTTTTGCCTATGGATTGACAATGGTAAATTCTAATTCAATTGTAGTAGTATTTTGCTCGTCAAAACAAACCCCCACTCTTCGGCCCCTGACGCCGACTCCCCGCTGAGCCTGGGCACTATGGGTCGTCACAACAAACCCCCCTGTCGCCACCCTTGTCTATTAAACCCCCTTTTTTCCTTTCCCCCATCTTCTCCCTTTAGAGTTTAGGCCCTTTAAAACTTAAAGGGTCTGTCCGGTAACCCCCACTACCACCACCACCACTCCTGTCAGGAAAAAAAGAGTGGGGAGGCGTGGACATCTACAAGGTTATTTTTTATTTTTATTTTTTTATTTTTTTATTTTTTCCGAGTGGAAAAACTTGGGTTTGAATCAGGGTCCTCTGTATTTTGCAGCTGGGTCCTAGTATGCTAGGCTAGCTGAAAGCTTAGTAAAATAAGAGTTAGATGAAGTATTTATGAAGAGCGCCTAGTGTCGCTATAAGTCCCATCGCTCCTCCTTCCCTCCACCCCTTTTTGTCGAAAAAAAAAATCGAGTAATGTACCGGAATAATCTATCTGATATGAAAAGAGGGAGAGGAAGTTGAACATGTGCTTGCATAGGGATGTCCGAGCGGTCGAGATTAGGTATGCAGTGTGACGTTACCGTCCCGCGCGCGTCCACCGGATCTCTCCCCAATCGCTGAGCGCGGAATACGCGCCCACGCCAGTCGAAAATCGCGAGAACCGAAATCTCCATAGGGGCGTTATTTGTCGGATTTATTTTGTTATTTCTAATTTCCATTATTATTTTATTATTTTGATACAATATGAGAGCCTTACCGGAGGAGCGGGAAAGCGGCCGCAAAAACAGCGAGCGTGACAACTCGGACGATCTTCGAGAGGACGGGAAACGGATAGGAATTATCAACAGCCGAATTTGAAAGCGAGGAGAGGAGCGTAAAAGGACAAGGGGATCCTCGCGCCTTGACACAGGACCGTGCGGAGATGCGCTCCCGAGGAACCCCGAAGAAGCCCCACCGCCGCGAAGCGCGGCGGGAAGAAAAGAGGTCGAGGGTCAGCAGCGCGTTCCTCGCTCCCGAGTTTCAAGCGGGACCCGCTAAGGTCCCTCAGGAGGGCCCTACGAAAATTATTGATCGCGATCTCGGGGGTGCGCGCGCCCCTGGTACGATCATGAGCGTGCCGCCCGTCGACTGCCCCGCGTGTTATCGCGCGATTGATCATGATAATACGCACTCCGATTGCATTCCCGGTTCTAGATCGTGACGTTCCCGGATCAGACTGGCGCGGCGAGTAGCGTGCGAAAGACGTTTGGTGCGAGCGATCGTGTAAAAGAGAAGCGAACGAGTGTGAGTGGAGAGGTTCCGGATGAGGACGAGCAAGGCGAGGAAGTTTTGTGGCAGGATCCCGAGAGGACGAGGCCGAACACCGAGAGGCTGCCAGACTCCCGGACTCCCAAGCAGAGAGCGTCGCTACCAGTGAGGTTATCCCACCGTATCATAGCCACCCGCGTTCGCGATATCGGAATCGTGTCGTTCTTCCGTCGTGGCCGCAATTATTTTCGCGTTCGAGCTCCGCTCGGAATGTTTGTGTCTATCGCGCCGCCCTTAGTAATTGCGATACGGCCACGTCGGCAAGCGATTCGAGCCCCGAAACGTCTTACGTATTGGTCTCGCGGATTAGGATATTATTGCGTGTTTTAAAACGCATGTGTCGTCTACTGCGTGCTATATTAGTCGCGTAATTTCTCGCCCGTCTAGCGCCTAAGTCGCGTATGTGTGAGTAGTCTGTCGCCGAGTGTGAGTATGTTTCGCGATTATGTATCTCGTTTGTTAGCCGTCGAGTGTGAGTGTGTTTCGTGCGGATATTTCCGACTATTATTTTCTTGCTCCAATCTTATGCGTTAGAATGGATGAGCGATAGAGTGATTTCGCGGTGGGTACGGAATATCGTACAGAGCGTTGCGATCTATATTTGCACGGTGCATGCTTAGGAGTGCACTGGATGCATGTGGTTGCCCTACGGCGTGTTAAGATAGTGAGCGATAGATTATCGATCCACAAGAGGTCTGATAATTGACCCGGTATAATTGCGCACGGGCATAGGCCCGGCTGATCTTGATTTAACGGCGTATTATTCTCCGCAGCGCTAAACTGACTCTAAGATCCAGTCTCGCTCCCGCGAATTTATCAACGCCGAATAACTCATCTTATGTATGTATGTATGTATGACTTTATTGTTCCCCTCAGGGTTTCAATTACAACAACCATATACACAACTTCATCCTCCCTATCCCGTCCTGGCTCGTGGCCTCACAATCTATTTCCCCCCTCCCCTCCTTCGTCTCTCTTCCACCCGTCTACTTTTCCCTTCTTTAACTTCTCCCATCTGCTCCCCTTCCTCTTTCAACATTTAGCCCTCCTCTCCCACGACACTTTTTTCTCCTCGTTCCACTTTCACTCTTTCCCGTCGATCCACAGCCTCCTATTGTCCACCATCGTACTTCTTCCTTTCCTTCTTTCTTTCCTTGCCTTTTCCACCATCCTCCATCTTAACCTTCTTTCTTCCATTGACAAATCCTCGTCCACCTCAATCCCCCATCTTCTCCTAATTTCTCCTTTCCTGTCTAGCAGCTCCTCTCTGTCCTCTTCTTCTTCCACCCCTAACAACAAAACTTTTCTTCCCCCTTCCCCTTCTCTTTCCATTATCCCTGTCATTCTCACTTTCCTGTCCAGCATCTCCTCCATCATGTCCTTAACCATCTTCTCTCTTTCCGCTACATCCTCATCTCTCACACCCCTCCATATCATATTCCTCCTCCTTCCGTCTCTTCTATCCCGTTCACCCTTTTCCTTTCTTTCCTTCACCAGTTTCCATTCTTCCTCTGACCCCTCACTTTCACTCTTCGCTCTTCCTTTACTTTCCTCCTTCCCCCTCCACCTTGTCTCTCTCCCTGCGCCCTTTCCGTCTCCGCTCCTTTCTTCCGCGCTCCGCTCCTCTTCCTCACACTTCTTATTCTCCATTCTCTCCTCTCTCCCTTGGCCTCTGCTCCACCTCCGCAAGTTTACGTCGTCCTCTTACATCGCTCTCTTACCCTCTTCTCTTCCGTTCCTGCTCCCTTTCTCCTTGAGTCTCTCCGCTTCCTCCTCGGGTATCCTTTTCATTTCTTCATTTCCTTCCTCACTTCCTTTCCCCCTGCGCTCCTCATCTTCTTCATACCAGCTACTTTCTTTCTCCGTTAGCTCCTCCTCTTCCTCTTCCTTTGCACTCGTCTTTTCCACTCTTGCCTTCTCTTTTTTCTCTACATCTCCTCTTCCTCCTTCTTTCCTACTTATCTCTTTTTCCTTCTCCTCTATCTTGCCTCTTTCTATCCTTTTCTTCCTATCCCTCACCGCGAACCTTCTCTCCTCTTCCTCCCATCTTTCTTCCCCATCATTTCCTCTTTCAAGCTCACGGCGGTCTCCTCGTCTCATCTCTACCACCTCCCTCTTCTCTTCCCTATTCTCTTGACCTGCATTCCTTTCTCTTCCTCTCAACTTGTGCATCTTTCGTCCCTCTTTTCCCCTCCTTCTCCTCCTTTGACTCCTTTATCTTTCTTTCCACTTCTTCTTCGCTCTTCTCCTTCTCCCTCCTCGCTTCTTCCTCGCTCTCCCTCTCTGACATCTTGGCTCCTTCTCTTGCCTCTCCACTTTTCTCTTCTCGCAAGCCCCCTGACTCCTCTCCTTCCTCATCTGCAACACCCCCGCACTCTCCTGCACTACTCTCCCCTGCATAACTCCTACCAACCCTTCCTTGAACTAAGTTCCCCTGCCCGCTCTCACACCACTGCCCTCGCACTGTCATTCTTTTGCTCTCTCTCCGCCATCTTCTCATCTATTTCTTTAACCCTTTCATCTCCTTCCTTATGCTTCTCAGCTCCTCCACTAGCTCATCTGTCCACATTCTTCTCTCCATTTCCTCACAAGAGACAGTCTTCTACTTGTACTAGCTGCCGCATTAGATTGTGCAGTGGTCCGTATCTGTGCGACTGTCTGATCTGTGTGATTGGATCTTTGAACCGGTCTGATTGTTTGCACAGTGACAGATGTACTTTCTGCGGATGTCACTATAGATGAATTTCCCGATAATATCGGCGGAGTACTAGGAGTAGTTATTGTAGCAGGTGCGACATAAAGTTGCGTTGTAACCGCTGGTGCATCTGGTAAATTTATTGAAGCTAACCCCGATACGTTTTCCGGAGTTGCCGGAGTTTCTGCGACCTGTGTGACTGAAACTGCCGCTGTTGCAGCGGCCGTTGGCGCTTCCGCAATCTTTTGCTGCTCTTCTAATTCCAATGCCCTTTTCCTCTTTTGTGCTTGTGCAAATTCGGGAGAGCGCTCTTTACTGTCGAATAATTCAATAGCACGTTTTCGGATTCTATTACTCGATGTGTTGTTGGACGATGTGCTCGCAAGTGAAGAGCAAAAAACATTTGTTGGTATTCTGCTTGGAATTCTTGTAGCAGTAATTTTCGTTTTTGTTTTGCCTGATGAATTTTCTTTTTTGTTGGACATTGTTACACTAATTCGATGAGAGCCAAAGAGGATCAGTTTAGAGTCCCTGTAACAGAGGATGCGTTCCGTTTCACGTCTAAATAAAAAATGTGTAAAAAGTAAAAAAGATAATTATCTATTTTTCACTTCCCTTCCTTATATGCATATAAGATAGATATATAATTGC
>JBCEZX010000113.1:1448828-1462585 GCA_039654345.1 Cataglyphis cursor
ACTACTCATTTCTAATCTAGCGATATTCGCACGCCGAAGCTCGTTTATCACAATTTGTAACGCTCGCACGTCTTTCTTGAACGCAGCAAGCTTCTCGTTTAACTCTTTCTGTTGATTCCTCAACGTTTTAACACACTGATCCACGTACAGTTTGTTGACGGCGTCGGTATCGGTTTCAGGTTGCGCTATACTGCGCTATACTGTGAATCTTGCGCGACCTCGCGTCATAGTCCGTAGTGATGCGACATAGAGCGTTTTCGCGCACGTAACTTTTTACCACTCTATGATCAGTTGTATCATTTCGCGGTTCAAATAATCCAAATTTGTTGATATGCATCATCGATGCGAATGACACCAATTGATTGATTAATTTTGTCGAGACACCGTTTAATTTATAATAATGCCGGCTTCGCGAAGTTCCTCGATGATCGACAGGATTTCGTTATCGTGATCGTTGTGACCTACTTGGCGCGAAGCGTCGAGCAATCGTAGACGATCCACCAACTCGTTGGGATCGTCCCAGTGCACGTAATCAATCTTATTGTCGGTTAGCGACATCGCGCGAGGTATGAATACTCCTTTTCCAGATTTTTTATTTTTCGGTTCGATCGACATCAACGGTGCGATTATTGCTTTGTACTTGTATCCTTTGTTGCCCCGTATTCGACCGTGTGCATCGTGATTGTCTTTATGCGCGCTCGTTGTCAACAGCATGCTCTTGTACGTTTGCTTATCATCCTTTGTATAAATGACGTTATCAGGGGTTCTCTTGAAGATAAACTCGTAAAGACCAGGTGTGCTGGCGTATCGTACGCCGTCGATAATTATGCTATCCGCGTTGTCCACGTCAAAACGTTTATTACCAAACATCATTCCATCCTGACCGAGATAAACACCAAACACCTTATCTATACCGCTATTTTGATCACCGCTCAGGACAGGCCAGATATACTTTTGGCCCAGTGGACCTAACTGATCTCGCAACATTTCTTGACCTTCCGGCGTTTGCAATTAATTTCGAACGAACGTTACGAGCGAGTCGTCCGTGGTTTCGAAAACATCCTCGCGAGCAAGTAATTCGGACATCGTAGGTACGATTCTCGTTGTTACGGACGGTGTAGAGATTATCGGCGGTTCGTCCAGTGGAGCAACCAATCGTTTCGATTTATGCGGTATCGCTGAGTGATTCGACCAGACGTCAGATTGTTTTTCTCTCTTTTTCGGTGTTGCACGCTTCTGGATGATTAACGGTTCGATTTCCGCGTCGATGTTACTTCCCGACTTGTTCTTTACCACGATCGAACTAGAGTTGTCGACAATCTTTTGTAGCGGTCCGATGAGAGGTCTAAAGTGTCTGTCCAATACGATATCCTCCTCGATTTTACCGGTCTTTAAAGCGCGATGTTTCTTGCGAATCGATCGCAATTTTCCTCGCAATTTTCTCACGCTCACGAATACCCTCGCTGTCAGCCATGTCAGTAAAGTGTCAATTTCTTACGTTTCACCACAATGATGTATCGGCAACGACTAATCGCTTTGCGATATCGCGAACACGTTAAATCCTTTTCTATACCGACCATCATTGAGCGAGCTGTCTTTGTCTATCACTATGAATCCATACTTGTGCTGCCAACAATCGCGACATAACGCGCAAAATTCATCGTAAGACATATCGGTATTCACGTGATCGTTATACACATGTTTCAGGTTGGTACCATCCTGTTTGAACAGAATCAGTAAGTTCGCATTGTCGCGTATCAGATGTTTAGGTATTCTCGCGTACGTCTGACAGAGATAAAAGCAGTCGACGCTCAAGTGCCGACCCATTGAAAAGTACTCTCTCACCGTATCTTGCTTATCGCATGCCACGTCATCGAACACGGAGATCGAGTTTGGACGCGCTTCGCTCGGCGGAATGACGTCACTGTTGTTAGAAAATGTGAAAATAACCAATTTCGTCGATCGATGTCAATAAATTCTTCAGATATCGATATTTCGGCTGTTGAGGCGATTTTGAGTACACGTACACGTTCTCGAAACGTACATCGTGTGGACTTTCTATCAAACTTATCAACACGTTGGTTTTACCGCAATTCGAAGGACCGCAAATGATACCGCGTATAGTAGTCGGTAACATCGTACCATGCTTGCGCATCTCCGCGTTGTCTCCCATCGACCGTAATTTGTCGTCACAATTCGTCATTTTGATTATCGCCAACGTTTGTCGCACGAATTTCATTTTCACACTGCCGAATGAGAGGGCAGTTGGATCGAACGCCTATTTATAGATGTGCGGAATCACAAATCGCTCAGTAGCGAAAATGTTCATCCTGCTATCGAGACCTTCCGATATTTGCAATTTGAGCGCCAAACTGTTACAATTTGTGCCGAAAGTCGTTTTGCTGCGAATGTGCGGCGATCATATCCATTATCTGTGGGACAAGCTTTCGGAACATATAAAGACGGATTTAGAGATTCAACAATATCGTCGCTGTTACGAACATTACAATCAACTGCGGCAACAAACGCACATCGATGGGCCAGTGCCATTGAGAAAAGATTGCAGCGAATGTCAACGAAAATAGGTAGAGGCCTATTAAATCGCGTGATAAACGCATTTCCTATCGAATTACATATTCCTGGCTATCAATTTTGCGGCCCGGGTATTCATTTGGAAAAACGATTGGCGAGAGGTGATCAGGGTATAAATCCATTGGACACGGCGTGTCGCGAGCACGACATTGCGTATTCTCGGAGCACCGATCTTACCGAGAGACACGCGGCTGACAGGATACTCGTTGAGAGAGCGCAAAAACGCATCGTCGCGAAAGATTCGACTCTGGGTGAGAGAGCCGCAGCTGTTTGGGCAGCGATGAAAGCCAAGACAAAGATCGGTATGGGTATGAAGACGAAGACGAAGGCGAAGAGAAAGACGGTGAAGAAACGGATACTTACAACAGCGAAACGAGGCAGTGTATTATCGATTATACCGATATTGGGCGCACTCGGATCCTTGATCGGTGGAGCGGCAAAAGCGGTGAATGATAGCAAAGCCGCGCGGCGTCAATTGGAGGAGTTGCAACGTCACAATCGCGCGATGGAAGATCACGGGTTTTATCTTGCTCCGTACAAATATGGGCAGGGATTGTATCTCGGCCCGTACAAACGTGGACAAGGCGTGGTAACTAAGAAAAAAAACCTCAAAGAGATGTTAAATATACCTACGGGCATGACAACGAACATACAATTAGAACAACTAGCAAAACGTATACCATTCTTTAGAGGTGTTTATATGCGTGATTCTTTACCAATCGGTGGTATACGTCAAAACGAGAGTGGTATCGTGAATTTGGATAATACCAAAGGACCAGGTACTCATTGGGTGGCCTAAACAAAGAGGGAGAATCGCGTTGTATATTTCGACAGTTTTGGCAATCTTCGACCACCAAATGAATTGGTGCGATATTTCGGGCGGAACGTGATGAATATACAGTACAATTACACACCTGTTCAAACTTACGATCAGAGTATCTGCGGACAATTGTGTCTGCAGTTTCTTCGTACTATCGATGACGATCGTTGTGAATTTAAAGCCTGACTATGCGCCGTTAAGACTCAGTATTCGTTAAACAGTTTTCCCGACATGTCTATGACATTCACGCTGACCTGGAAAAGTAGCGTCCTCGCGGCACACTATCATCCAGCCATAGATTTGAGCGACGGTGACTACAAGCTCGGTCTAACAAATTTTGAAACTTATCATACGATGCCAAACGTGAATTCCTCGAATAATAAATTTTATTTCGATGAAAATGACACGGAAATTACGATTCCCGAGGAATCGTACAAGATACACGCCATACATGAATTTTTGAAACATACAATTTTACGGAAACGCCCGCGACGCGTACTTCGCTCTGGCAATCGTTTCGATAAATGCGGTGATATCCAGTCAGGAGAGAAGACCGTTCGAGCGAGTTGTTAGAAACGAGAATGGCTGGTGGATTTGCTTGAGAATTATGCGAGAGAACTTGATTATCGAGACTTTAGATGCTGATTATGAAGATATTGAATCTTTAAATAATCTAGATGTTATAATACTTGTTAATAATACTATAAAATGTGGAAAACATGTTAAGAATTGTGCATTACAGAATGTATTAAAAATATTTAACTGGTAGTCGGAACGTCAAAAAGAATTGCGATATTTTTAAAAATAAAAATATGTAAACATTTATATGTTTCTCTTATTTTCCCCACTCCTTTCCTCGCGAGTCGTTCTAAGAATTCTTTTCAATTGGCTCTCTCCCTTCTCTTCAATTTCTGAGCCTTTAATGGGCTGTCTTCCCCTTTTCTTCAATTTCTGAGCCTTCAATTGGTTGTCTTTCCCTTCTCCTAAATTTCAAAGCATTAATCTCCCCACCATATCATACTTTTAAAAAATAAACGTATACTCGGTTTTATATGATCAGTGTCACGTCAACCGCTCTACCTTCTCATAACCGTTCTACTTTTCATAACCGAGAAACAAAATGTACTCCGCTGAAAAAAGCAGCAATAGTGGTAAACGCTCCGCTGAAGGAAATAGCAATAGTGTTAAATGCATGAATTATTATGTTTCTCGAAATGAAATTAAGTCGTACAAGAAACCGCTTGATTCGTAAGTATTACAAAATGTTTCATATATTTTTTATGTATGTTTTTTCCATACTTTTCCATATTTAATTGTATTCTTTTTTCAGACGTGATAAACCTCGTTGTATACCACGAATTTTGGTACGCAGATTTGCATTGACGCGCACGGCGTATAAATACTTGGACATTGGAATCAGCGTGGGACCTGAGTCCTTTGTGGAATTACATCTTGGCGATATCCGAGGAAATCACATAATACTACATCATGAAACGTGGAAAACGTTCATCAAAAAACGTGTCGATATTGAGCGGTTCCTCCAGTTGAATACACATTCATCGCTAAGAATTGAATATCTAGTGATGGAACATGTTAAAATACATGATGCAAGTGTTGTTAAACTTACAATAGGCGATTCTTGCTTATACATGAAACCAGCAACTATATTATTTTTATTCGAACTTGAACATTGCGTAAATCATGAATATTTAAAATTGTATGAGAAAACGTAAATGCGAGCTTTGATCAATTTGTTCGGTGTTTACAAAGTAATATGCCTAGTGAGAAGATGCAGTCAAAATTTTGCGCGACGTTTGTGGTAAAACATCTATTATAGATTGCGAATTAGTAGTTTATGCTGTGGATGAACTTGTGTGAAACCTTGAAACGAGGTGATGTATGGTAATATAAATAAATGTGTTAAAAGAAAATGAAAAAATGATTATTTCTTTCGCTTCCCTTCCTTACATGTAAGATAAATATTTGATAAGATAGATATGTAACCGCGGCGCGATCGGTGGACGAAGAATAGCGCGATGTGTTTAAGTGGACGTAAGAGAGAGATAGCATTTGCATGCATAATGGGATAGGGATAGGGCGAGGCATTTATAATGTGCGGGAAAAGAATAGCGCAAAGCGCTCACGTGTGAGAAGGATAGAGCTAATAGATAAGTGCGAATAAATAAGATTCTCAAAATGTGAGAGAAGGATAGCGCGAGGCGTTCGTAAGGCGATGCGTTAAAGAGGGATAGCGCAAGGCGTAAGGCGGTGCGTTAGAGAGAGATAGCGTTCACGTGGGAGAAGGATAGCGCTGTTCGTAAAACAGTGCGATAGAGAGGGATAGCGCTAATGAAAAAATTTCGGTAAGGGATATCTACTTATTTCATCTCGAGGAGACCGGCGTTGTATCATCACCAATCTTCCTGAACGGCTTTTCATAGAAAAGAAATGAAAAGGACCGCGATTGTTCTATTTTATTTTATATTATTTATAAATTATAGCGGCCGGACATCAGCGCTCAACGGCTCTTTCTAAAAAAAGGGGGTGTTTTAGGGTGTTAGAAGTTTTATCTTGTCAGTATCTTTTAGTTTTTCCAGCGTTTGCCTTTGTATATATGCGCTGGTTTAAACATGTCCCGCTCCCACGATACTACTCAAAAATTCCGTTCACATCGAACATGCAATAGATGCTATTTGTTGATAATAAATATAGCAGCCGGACATCGGCGCTCGTCTTTGTATATATGCATCGGTCATAAATATGTCCGCTTCATCCCCTGCCCGCGCGACGTCAGACCACCCGCGCGGCTTCCCCTCGCCCCGCACACCTCTCGGAGGACCCGAGTTAGAACCGGCCTAGTATTCCTACTTCTATGCTTCGTAGTGCCTCCTTTTATATCGGTGCTTCCCACCGAAACCGCTTCAGTCAATCCGCGTTCGTGGTTCGTTGCAGCGCGCTTCCGCCAATCAACGGTTGTTCCCACTCCGGGGCGCCGCTTGGAGGCTCGATGTGTGATCATACGCATGATCAAATTACTCGGGCTGACTAGACACTTACTCTTTTTACTTAGTCTACTTAAACTTAAGCCTAAACTACTAGTTTACTTAAATCTAGCTAAAACTACTGAAAAAGACTATTTACATAGTTTTTTATACTTTAACCGCATAAATACATAAAAATAACTAATTTAAACTTATAATTAATAACTTACACTAAATATAAGAATATATAAAATTATTTTTGTTTTATTTTATTTCTTTAGCATAAATATCTTAATATTTTATATATAACCTATATCTAAAGAGATATATATTTATATACAGTTTGGAGATTTCCCCGTTTGCCCGCTATTAGGAGATGGAGTGCCCTCCGGTTGCAAGGTTAGGTTGCTCTTGGGTCGTTCAAAAACTAAGTCCACTGACAGTTAAATGCTCCGAAATTTCGGAATAATTTCGGTTTAAAGTGCTCCAAAGTGAAAAAAAAAATAGGTGGCAAATGTTTTGGCGTATTGTACGTCGATTGGCGCTATAAAAATTTTTACTCCAATTTTTAATTATTAATTATAAGGCTGAAAATAAAATAGGGAATGAGTTGCGCACGTAATGGCGGCCTTCGAAAACTCAGTTATTCTGACGTGGTAAAGTGTTCGCATTAATACATCACGGCCCAGAAGCGGCTCCCAGTATGTGAATTGTATATTGTGTTGTATTGCGTTGATTTGAGATGACCGTTGTGCTATTGTGAGTTATAATTAATTAAAGGAAATTTGCTATCTCTATATGACTTGCAAATTTGTCAAGATGAAGGCCTTCTGAAGCCATGTCTTGTATGTGACATCACATTGACGTGGAATGGATGACCATCCTGTATTATTCTATCTCTACTCTGATTATTAATTGGGAATTTTATACGAAGCAGTCTATTTTGCGATGACGTTACTTTTACGCAACCCTCGTGCTGTTTTGTCATGTGTTTATGATATAAGAGGTCTCACGGTGCTGGTTTTACCAGTTAACAGTTGACTTTGCATTAGAAATACATACATTCAAGAGATCTTGTCAATAAGGTAAGAAGACAGTATCAGTAGTTACCGGATAAAGAGGTATGTAAGAGACGGAAATTTTGATTTACATTTGGTATGTTGACGATTATTTACTGCTCACTATAATGCTGAGTAGAGGGCTTATCTTCTTTATCTCTACCCTCTGAAATTATGATTGTTGTGATTATAATTATTATAATTATTATAATTAATATAATTTAATAGTTAATTACAATATGGATTAAATGGTTGCCGATATGTGAATGTAATAACATCTTAGAAAATATAAAGAATTGTTTTGATAATTCAGATATTAATGGATCTAGCCCTTCAGTTACTATTTAACTCAGTTTATTGTAAATGAAGACATTTATATTCAACAATTTTGATGCACGTATTCTTTTCTGGCAATTTATTATGCTGTGAAATTTATTAAATTTTAAGTTGCTTATATAATTGATTATTTAGTATTTGGAGATTCCTGGTGGCACGAGATTGGTCGATACACATTATGGATATTCAGCTTGTGAAGTTACCCTCTTTACTTAGCACCGCCATGTTGAGTTTCAACATGTGGCAAGCATCGATTCATTATATTGTTCTGATAAAGATTCTGATCCCATATATGAAAAGATTAATAGTTTGTGAAATAACTAATGATGTTTGGATTATGGCTGTGGGTGCGAAATGATGGTGATTGGACCAACCCCTTAGCCTAGATACTGTTTTTATGACGGCAATTCGACTGGAGGTTATTGGGCACTGATTGTGGCTGTTTGCCTTTTATAAACGTGTTAATCTTGAATGTGCTTTTCAGGAATGGAGGTTACATAATTCTTGGATATCATTGGGAATATGAAAGTCCTAACCGGTTTGGTTATGTTTCTCTCAATACTAGTGGAGGTGGTCAGTTGTAAGGCCATGACACAGATGAATGATGGATTGTGATTTCCTACATTGTAGACAAGAATTGTTGGATTATTTGGAAATTATTATTCCCTATATGGTGGAAGAACTACATAGATATACTTTAATATCGTGTAATATAATTGTGCATAGTTGGTTTCTTTGGGAACTGCGTTGGTGCTCATATGGCGATAAATCGCATTAATGACTGATTTTATCTCAAACAGATATCATATTAATTGATCATATTAATATATGGCCATTGTCGTCATTAAATTATGGCTACTTTGTTATAATATTCAGTTCATTTATTTAAGCGCCTTTGTGGTGTCCTCGATGCACTGACGCACTGATTTATACAGTTTAAGATCTATAATTTATTATTTATAATTCTGAATAATGAATGGTAACTTGGAATGTTCTTGTAAACTGAATATTTGGTGATAATAACTGAAAATTTATGAATGGCGGCTGGTCGACTATGGTAGCCGGGATGATGTGCTGGATTTGTTAAATAAAATAAAATATTAAGTGGATATAAATGTTGAACTTGAATATGTTAATGTGATGACAGTCTGAATCTGAATTTGATTTAGATGATTAGAATTTGGTATTTAATTTGAAACCTATCTAAGTTGGGGTAATATTTAATTGATATTAAACTCCATGCCTGTGTATAAATGTATAATTTAATTTACTTATTTATTTTCATTTATGATAATTATATAATCCATAAGCATCTTGACATGACTTGTATGGTTGACTGCCATATGTTTGTTGGTGGATGTAAATGGTTGTGCGTGTTATGTGTGTATTTGTTTCTATGCATACTAAATAACTTTGGTTATCTATAAGTATAGTTTAATAATACTGTGATAAACAATAGTATGATAATGTTGATATATGATTTTAATAAGGGTGATGATGAATGTCATTTAAATACTAAAGTTTAAATTTTGAATTTTAAATCATTTATATTGATTAGATAAAATTAGGAAATGATAGTTAAGAGATATTATATTTAAATTAGGTAGATATTATATTTATATATATATTATTATTAATAATTGTAAATATCTAATGGCTAAATTGCTGATTCAAAGTTTGTCATGTATGACTGAATTAAGAATGTCATTGGGCGTTACTTAGGTCATTGATACGGTGAATTAAATAGTTTGAATTGAATAAATTTGAGGCAGGAAATAAACTTAAGCTAAGTTAAAAAGACCTAGAAGGATAATTAATTTGTCTATCAAATGTTTTGAAGTTAATGGAGGTGTTCGAAGGGGAATCACACCTTTTTATAACAGGGACACATTCTTTGGGTGGGATCATGCCTCTGAGTACATCTGTCGTCAGCTGGATTTGACTCAATCTTTGGATCTCTCATACGCTTAAATCCCAGAGTGTTTAGATGTGTGTGTGTGTGTGGGTGTGTATATGTGTGTAGATGTTTGTATCTGCTCTTATTAATTAATTTTGGCTATTTGCCGTGGGTGATTAAAGTATTACAGAAGAATTGACACATGACTCTGATTAAGGTGACGCTGAGTGTTATTCAAATTTGGGTTTAAATTTATAGATCTATTTATAATTGGTCGTACTGACTAAATATAATTAGAAAATAAGAATCAATAGATTTCACATTAAAATGGATAGACACTATGTCTATGTATATTGTAAATGAGTGTAAATATGAACCGTTATATTATAATTGATCTGATGTTCTTGTATGTATTACTGAACTAAGAATTGCACTAGACGTCACCTGGATCAATGATTGATCAAATCAATCAGCTGAATTGAGTAAAGGAAATTAGAAAGTAAATTTAATTTAAATATAAGATTAGGATTACTAACTATTGTATTAATGTTGGTGGGTAGAGTTTTCTTGATGAGAAACCACGCCTGTATTTAGTGGGATCACACTTTTGAGTGAGATTGTACATTTGGACGCACTATTTGTTGCTTGTTGGTTTTGATTTAATCTTATTTCTAAAGCTCCTGATATGCTTGAAGTTTTGAGCTGCTGTTGCATTTCGATTCACTTATAACTGTCATTTAAGCATTATTAATTTATTAAAGAATATGCTGTAAATAAAGAAAAACCTGTTTGAGTTGTTTTATTTCCTTCCTTTACTTAGGGAGCATTATGGACGAGATCATGGGGCCAGTCTGGTATGTACACTTTGATATTATTAACGGTTTGATTAAATAACGCTTAGTTTATCAGTAATCTTATTGACCGCTAATTCAAAATGGCGGAAATGCTATCCCGATAGATGTTGCTGCATAGCGTGGGGTGTTTCGTTGGTTGATTATCGCGTCAGTCTGCTGGTCTCCCTTGTGGAGTTTTCCAATGCTTGCTGGACGCTTATGTATGTTGAGGACACTCCTTTAGATTGCGGTTATATCTAATGATTGAGTATGGAGACAGGAATCGGTGATACACTAGACAAGTCGCGTTTTATTGGCGCCGTGGGGACTTCTGTCCGGTAAATGTGGAAGGCTGGTTCTGGCCTTGTTTTTCTAAGGAAAATAATAATAGGATCTTGTTGCAATTTGCTAATTTTAATTCAGCTTAGAAGTCGGTTACTGTCGCTGGAAAGATCTGGTAAATTACTGATATTAAACTTCTAGTCGATACATTGAATTGTCTCCGTCTGCGCCGGAAGATCGACTGAATGGTGAAATGTGATTGACGCCATCTTGATAGGCCGAGATGCTAGCCTATTGCTGTATCATATTATACGACTATAAGAATTTAAACATGAATTAAATTGTGAATATGAGAACTCTTAATTCTCATTAACTGACTGCATTAGCCTATTGAGATGGCAAGTATTTCTTAATGCGAATTGTGATTTGCGCAGATTATTAACATTTATGCAAGTTACCCGGCAGTTATTGATGCGTTAATGATTGCTGCGGCTGATTAGTCTATTTTTCGGCTGAAACATGTGATGTACTGAGATAAGTTAACGAATAATGTCAATTGTTTTAGAATGTTAAATGGAGAGTTAACGATATCACAAAGTCGAGTTATCTATGGCTAATTAAAATAAGTAGTAATCACCTTATGTGAAGTCTATATAATGTAACAAACCCGTATAGGCACGAATATAAATTAATGATTTTAGTATTATGGCTAGATATAATTATAAAACAAACGTACTAACACAGGGATTATTGGAGCTCCCAGTGTTCGGCGGGGAGGGACCTCTAGTCCCTGGGCCCTCCCTGTCGTCATCCGGCAAAGGGCTATTGGAGTGGGACGATGCCCCACTCCACTAACCGAAGTGTGTGAAAAGTCTCTAGAAAATACTGAGTATAGCGCGAAACCAGATTTTAATTATGTCGTTGAGGTCCTGTCAGATCTGTTCTCTGAACACAGAGAAGTATCTGTGGAACTTGAACCTAAGCTTCATTCTGCAATCAATATTGTTATTAACTTTATTGAAGATCTATATAATAAAACGGTTAATATGGAGTTGACCCGGAGATGCACCTCTCATAAAATCAGTTTGCAGGACATCGTAATTCAAGATCTTCAACGGAAGAATAGTCTCCTACAGGAGTTTCTACAAATCAGCATGAAGCTTCCAGTCAAGAGAACTAGTGATATAATCGGGCATACCACGGAATCTAGCCACCGTTCGGGGAACTCCAGTGGATTCTCTGAGCCAATATGGAATATGTACCATAGCAGCCTAAAGCAGAGGGAAAACGTTGCGGGCAATACATTGAACGTTTCTAGAATGCCGTCTTCCACGGTCATTGGACCGCCGACAATTGAGCCACACACTATTATGACGAACACTGCAATTTTTTTGGTTAATGAGAACGGATTTTTTGATGGATCCTTGTGTAACAGATGGATAGGACGGGCTCATAGGCGTGGCGAAGCCACCCGTCCTAGGGGAAGGATACTCCGAACAATAAACCATCATCTACATGACTCAAACAAGGATTTTGAAAAAATGTTACCGCCGCAGGGGGATCGGAACTCCAGCGGCAGGCGCGTGGGCCTTACAGTCCCTGGGGCCCACCCGTCTTCATCATGCGTAGGGCTTACTCCTTCGTTGGCAGAGGGCAATGAGGACAAATCTGCTGTCCTGAGTCCCAATGATCCTTTGGAGCTGGAGTTTGCGGATTGCTCTGGACTCTGGATTGATTTAGAAAAGGACTGTACTGTGCCGCTTGGACCAAGTGAAGTGCTGACTAGCAACTCAGCGGTAATTCAGGATGTCTAAATCTAAGAGAAAGGCAAAGACATCTCCCGGTGCCATTTCTCTCAGCGATGAAGATGGACCGAGAGATGCTGTTACTCGTTCACCAGCTTCAGCGTCTCGGAAATGTCTTAGGCGTAGGAAAAAGCGTTCGCAGCTCGGAATAGACAATAATAGGGTGTCTTCGTCGGGAGGCTCTCAAAGTAATATGTTTACTGATGGGTCTTGTCCCGAAATCAGCAGTAGCAAGAAAACCTCCAAAACAAAAAGTAGAATTAGCCTGATTATTTCCTCTAATGAGAAGGAAACGGATAAAGATTTTGCACCCCAGGAACTGAGGATCATGGGTACTACAAATGTTGGAGCAATGGGCCTGGATTGTGTAACGTCCTGTCAATTTTAAAAATTATATTTTAGTTAGTAATTAAGTACCGCTGGGAAGCTTTCGATGAAACTAGGGCAAGGAAAGTTGCCAAGTACTCGCCCTTGGCGGAGGAGCTCCAGCGGCGAGGAATCGCGTCGTGGTAACGGCCTTCATCGTCGGTGCTCTCGGCTTGTGGGATCCGAGAAATGAAGCGGTGTTGAGAGTGCTTAGGATTGGTAACGCCTACGCCTCGATGATGCGCCGCCTCATTGTCTCGGATACCATTCGCTGGTCCCGGGACATCTACGTGGAGCACGTATCCGGCGTGCGCCAATACGCCGCTCCTTCTCGTCCCTCGGCTGAGAGGGTGCTCGCGACACCTCCTTTCGCCGGCGCTGGCCCACCAACGCGTAGGTGCGGCACTTCAGCGCGTTAATTATATGTACTTCGTTGCGTGTATGAATGTCCCTTAATTTATTGCGTGCGTCGTTTTGCCCACCCCTTTTTATTCTTTCGGGCTGAGTGAGTAGGGGCTTAGCCATGTGCCGAGCCCCTGCTCGCTCCCCTGTTTTTATCTTTCTAACCTTTTTATAATTTTATATTGCATGTGGGCCTGTCTGTTCGAGTGTGATTGCCGCGTATCCGAATTTTGTATTTTATCCGAGTACGAATATTTCGCTATTTATTCTTATTTTTATTATATTGTTACGTCCGCGCGACGACTTCAAGATTTATCGAATCGCGCACGACACGTTTCACACACTCACACACTCCGCGCCGTAAATAAGAACACTTATTATAATA
>JBCEZX010000113.1:1463293-1475217 GCA_039654345.1 Cataglyphis cursor
ACACACACACACACACACACACACACACACACACACACACACACACACACACACACACACACACACACACACACACTGCGGGTTGCAAGGGGGGCCTTCGATCCTCTTGTCTACCGGCGGGGTAGACCTCGCTTTACAACTTACAAAGTACATGCTAGATGGGAGGACAGATATAAGATTTAGAGTGCATCGTTTTTGTCGAAAACTATCACTCGCACGGTAAAAATGAATAGGACATAAAATGTTTATCTTTGTGAGATCTAAAACTTTTATCTAAAACATTTATCAGGATTTTCCGTGTTTATTGAGATAAGCGTAAAAAAAGACTATAATTCTTATGGGTTTTTCATGGTTTTCATCATGAAAATCAAATAGTCACCAATTTTCATTATAATATTCGTAATCAGCATCAAAATAAGTAAGAATACTGAGTTTCAAAAAAATCGGGGTACTTTTCGGAACTACACTCTAAGTCATTATGTAAATAGGTGAAAGGAGATGTTCCGCCCTGCATCTAAAAAGAGCTGTGGACGATTACGATAACTATGGCCCCCTATTTGAAAGGTTCTGAAAGCATTTTTGAGGAGAAAATAATAACAAAATTGTCCGACAAATAGTTTCTGAGAAATATCACTTTAAAAATATATATCACTTTAAATATTATATATATCATATATATCACTTTATATATATCAATATATATCACTTTAAATATTATATATATCACTTTATTATATATATCACTTTAAATATAATATATAACTTTTAAAATATTGGACATGATGATAAAACTTTACAAAAACAGACTCAATAACCATGGTCTTGACATATGTTGTGAAAATTATTGCGAGTATTTTCCATGTGTAACGTAGAATCGTACTACTAATGTCTTGCGTGGTTTACATTTTTTGATCATAAACACAAAATTCTCATTGCTCTTACTATTAGTAAATGCTTGTGTTCAGTTTTCTTAATTCAATTCCCTAATCCAAATCAAATTTTAGTTTTAAATCAGAAATAGGTTTGGATTAGGTTTTATCTTTCGGAAGTGGATCCGCCTCCATAGAGAGGAGGGGGGGGGGGGAAGGCGGAACTTACTGCCTTCACGCATATATTTTTTAATGCAAAATGAGATTCTATATGGGTTTACAACTTTCCACTTTATATTTACCAAAAAATTATATAAACAACACTTTTCGATACAAAGATTTGAGTTGAATCTCGATTTGCGTGGAAAGTGAAAAAACCCAAGGAGTTTTGTCCTTGGAAATAAACAGACACTTTTTTCTAGGGTTGCACGAGACTTGAATTTCGAGACAAGATCAAGACAAGATTTTAAATTAATTATCAAGACACCAAGATAAATTATCAAAATTCTTGATCTTATCAAGAAGTCTTGGTTTTTAAAAAAAGTTACCTAATTGTTCCCGATGAACGGAGATTTTAATTAATATGGAAATAGGCAAGAAAAACAGAAATTTTACTTATTGCTAGTAAATAAAAACATTTATAAATTTAAAAACAGAAATTAATACAGTAATTAATATAAAATTTTACATAAGTGTATAGCTAAATAAATATTAATATTTTTAATATTTTTTTATTATAATGTTAATTATAATACCTTTTGTTATAAAATTAACATCCTTAATATTCTTTTAAATAAAATAATGTCTGAAAAAAGTATAACACCTATAGATAAAAACCGCAATATTAAATTTTATGCAATTATTAAGTTAAACAAATCTTAATATTCTTTCAAATAAAATAATGTTTAACATACAAATTTTAATATTTAAAAATATAAATACTTATAAATAAAAACCGCAAATTTTTGACATTAAAGAAGATTTCACCCACAAATTAATATACATTAATGCTTTTAAAGATTTGTTTTGTAATCTGCTTCTATTTTTTGACATAGTCAGAGCTCCTACTGAAATAAATCTTTTTGCTGACACAGACGCAGTTGAACTTAAAATATCTCGAACCACTTTTGACAATGTTGGATAAATATTAACTTGACTTCTCCACCACTCTAAAATATTAATATCTGCACAGTCTCTTGAAGCCTGTAGATAATTATTGATTTCTGTTGTCCATGAAACAGTAGATGTTTTTTTAAATAAATGGACGGCGCTTATATCTATTACATCTTGATCTTCAGAATGTTCAAATATATTTTAATGAATTTTATTTACTGTTTCTTTTGAATTTTCTATATAATAATTACTTTTATAAATATCCTGAAATTTTGAAACAGAACAATCTTTAAGATCCTTGCCCCAAGTTGTTAAATCGAATTCTTCAATTTTATACCTTGGATCTAAAATTAAAGAAATGCAATAAATCCAATTACATTTACGATAATGTTTTAGTAATTTATCCCGTCCAGCTTGAAATGAAAGAAGTAGAGTCTCATCTTGTGTATTTCTATTAAATTTATTATTTAAATTGAATGTTGTTGATTCAATTTTATCAATAAGCATATTAAATGCTAAAACAACGGTAGGTAATGTTACATCTAAATCACTTGATAAAATTTTAGATACATATCTAAATTGTTTTAAAAACTGTGCAATTTTTTCCAAAACAGTCCAGTCTGTTTCAGCAATTTTTAAATTTGTTAAGTCGGAACAATTATCCCACAACATAACTATTGCTGGTTTTAATATTATAGCGGTTTAGCATATCATAAGTGCTATCCCAGCGGGTTTTCACATCTAACACAGGCTTTACAAATTTAATATTGGCAGCTTCACAAAATAATTTTAACTGAATAATTAATTGTTCAGATTATTGTATTTTTTTACAAGTATTTCTAATATTATTTATTATATGGGAAAAAATTTCATTTTCATTTTCATTTTCATTCATTTCATCATCACTTAATTCATTTTCATTTTTATCTTCACTATCATTATATTCGTTTGTATCTAAATATAGATTATTATAGCGTTCTTTAATATTGACATTTATTAATTTTAAAACATCTTGTACTGCTAAATTTATAATGTGTGCAAAACATCGAAAATGCTGGTCTTCTGTATCAAGAACTATTCCTTCATTATCCATTAACTCACTAAATTCTTGAATAAATGTTGTGTTTGCAGCAGCATTATCTAATGTTATGCCTTGAACTTTCTCTTGTATATCATAATCCTTAATGCTATTAAAAAAAAATGTTAGCAATATCTTTTCCAGTATGCTTTCCATTTGATGGAACAAAATCTAATACTAATGACTGAAACTTCCAATTATTATCTATAAAATGTATAGTAATTCCATAATATGATTCAAAATTTGGCGCTATCCAGCCAGCAATTGTAAAAGAAAATTTACTCTCATTTTCGTTTAATATTTTTTTAAGATTATTCTTCATTTTGTAATATTTGTTCATAACTTTCTCCTTCATAGCATTTCTTTTAGGCATATTTATGTTAGGATTTATTCTTTGAAATAATTTTTGCGTTAATTCGTCATTGAAAAATGTAAATGGAAGTCTTTTGTAACTTAGCCACGAAACAAGTAATCTATCCCAAATAACATGCTTAATTGATTGACCTTCATTCTGTAAAAAAAAAAAATATTTATAAAGAACAATTCTTACGCATATGTATGTATTATTATGTGTATATTGTATTGAGTATGCATATATTCACAATACTACTTATAATTCAAGAAGGCAAATTTAGATATTTAAAAAAATTCATAATCAGAAGATAAACAACAAGCACAATTTATTCGCAAAAAGACATATATTTATTTGCATAAAAAACCAGGAAACGCACAAAAAAATTATATAAATATATTTATATTGTCTATAAAAAATTAAAAATCTCGATAATATATGTAAAATATTTAAAATTTAAAATTTTTATAGTGTTAATCTGTTCGACATTCAAAGCAAAATATACGATAGATATGCACATGAGCGCACCTGCGCATCGTTATCATTACACACTTTGATGTGACATAAAAATAGCGTAAATTAATTACTTTATATTACTTAATTTATAAAGTTTAATTTCAATACTTACGTTTAAAAATACATCTATCGTTTTTTGTTTTTCTGACAATATTTTATTTTTCATTGCTTTTGATCTAAATAAATCTTCATATGCTTTTTTATGATCTTTCTCCAAATGTTTTTTTAATCCAGTAATGTTACTATTTTTCATTTTTATTTCTTTAGTAACATTTTCTTTTTGACATAATAAACATACACCGATTTTTTTATTGTTTTTTGTTTCATACTTAAAATAAGTTTTATATGTGCATTGTTTAACTGCACTTACTTTCGAACTTTCATTATCACTTTCGGAAATGTTTGCATGTTCAGTAGAAGAACTTGGTTTAGTTTTTTTTATGGACTCTGTGTTAGATTTACTACGTTTAATTTTTTTAATATAAACTGCGCGAACACGTCTGAACTAATTGTAAGAACTGTTTTATACGCAACAGCGATGTGTACGCTGTTCTTCTGCGTATAAACTGCGTCACTGCGTCTGCATAATCGAGACGTGAGCATACGCAGTAAAGAACAAACGAAAATCATGCTCGGCACTTCGAATGACAGAAGAAATCAGATATACCACGGACTTGAAGGACGGAGCATAAACATATACTATAGGCGAGGGGGCTGAAGCCTAAATGAGGAGGGAGATTTTGACTTTTAGCCATTTTGGTCAGTGACATTAGCGCTGCTATCTGTTAGTACTTAACAGAATTAATTGTTTAACTTCTTTGGTAATGAAAACTTTTGAAAATAAAATTGTAAATAATGTTTTATAAATTATTTTTTGCCCCTTAAATAATATTAATTTATTATAAAAATGTCTATAACTATAAATATTTGTATGTTTTTTTCGCAATATAAAAATAATGCATTTTAAAATTATATTAAAATTATATTAAAATTATACAAATAATGTTTTATAAATTATTTATTGCCCCTTAAATAATATTAATTTATTATAAAAATGTCTATAACTAATATTTGTATCAGTTTTTTTCGCAACATAAAAATAACGCGTTTTAATAAATTTTAAAATAATACTTTTTACTAAATATATTCTATGACAAGTTAAACATGGTATCATTCAAATGATTTAATAATTCTATAAATATATTATCCATATTTAAATGGGATAAAACAACGTGCGCAACATGATATATATTATATTTATTTGATACAATTCCTTTCTTTCTCTTCATATAAAATCTAATAACTTTTTCGATTTCTTTACATATTTTAATAACGCTTTCAGATGGATATATTAAAGCGCCACGATCTTTTAAATGTATCTTTTATGTTTAAAAAATAAGATATTTTTGAGTATTAATGAGGATTAATGGTTAATGAGTTCTTCTGGCTTCTGGCAATTTGAAAGAAATAATACTATTATTATTGACTAGATAGCAGCACTAATGTCGCCGAGCAAGATGGCTGATCTCCCTCTACTCGCCTTCGCTGTTCAAGTATTACACTCCGTCCTTCAAGTCCATGAGATATACTTACTATTTTCTGTTTTTTATCAAGCTGACAAACAATTTAGTGTTAAATAAAACTGTTACTAAAAATCAAGATCTTTGATACAAAAATCTTCTCAAGACCAAGACAAGATTGAAATTTTCAAGATCAATACAATATTTTTGCGATTATTGTCTTGTCTTGGGTCTCGTGCAACCCTCCTTTTTTCACGTCTGTTTTACACAAATGTAACGTAAACAAACTTTATTTTTCCTTATTTTATAACAGAAAAAGAATTAAAACTTTAAATCTTTTATCTCGGAAACTATCGGTTATAAATTTTTTAAAATATTTTTTCCGTGTTTCTTGTCAAAAAATGCCATCATAAACGACCTTTCAAGTAGAGAGCCGTAGTTATCCTAAACGAGCCAAGAATTATTCTAATCAAATCAATTTTTATTTTTTTAATAAAAATTAGGTTTAAATTTTTTTTGTGATGAGGAAGCAAGAAGAGTGGTGGAATTTTTCTCTTCGGATTTTTTATGCATTTATAATTTACGTAAATATTTAAATATGCAACTAATATAAAATTTATGCTCGAAAAAATTCAGATTATCGCATTTAATACTTGTTTTTATTGTACAATTTAATTATTAATAAATTTTTAATAAATATCGACAGCTCAAATCTCTTGGATGTTAGTCAAGATCGTGACATTGACAACATATGTCATTGACTTTTGAAGGAATTGCTTAATATAAATATTTATCGAAACTTTAGTGAGGATCAATTTTTATTTAATAAACGTACATATATACAGCATATACAATGATACATTAATTTAATGATAAATATATAAAATAATTAAATTACCATAAATTTACAATTAATAAAAATTATTTTTTATTAATGCGAAGAAACAATAATATAAGAAAAATATTTTAATAAATAAATAAAATAATAACTGATTCACATACTTATTTTAATTAAAAATTTATAATTATTATTCACATATTTTAAAAGTGTAAAGAATAAAATCAAGGAAAAATATTGATCATAAATGTTATTCTAACATAAAGCTAGTTCTATGAATCCTTAAAGATCTGCTTTTAGAGATCTGAATTTTATTATTATCTGATTAATTTCCATAATTTCAGCAAAATATGGCCGAATCAGTAGCTCGCACTAATCGAGCATTGTTCGATGCTTGAGAAAGTCTTGATATGATACAAAGTTAGATAAGGACATCCGTCGTCAGGATGTGGATAAAACACTTAATAGTGGGTGAGTGCGTCCTTCACAAGCTTTTCATTTAATACAGAAAGATTTTTCATATAGGGAAAAGTAGAGTAAAACCGGGTACTTTTTTGGATTTGTTTCCTTATAAAATCAGAGAATAAAAAAAATTTTGCTTACCGTTAATAGTCTTTAGTGAATCTTGCACTGAGAAAATGAGATTAGCTGCTAAAAAAAAAATTGATTACGAAAGATAACAAGATTTTTTGGAAAAGTCAAAATATCCTTTGGTTTTGTCCTACCGGTAGGATAAAATCGGGTACTCATTTGAAAACATGTAAAACGTGCAATTATAAAATTTAGATTTATTTTAATTAAAATACAATATAAAAATGTATTCTATTAATAAAAATCACAAATAAAGATATCTTGTTCTACATTGCTGCAGGACTTTCTTATTTAATTTTTTAACTTTAAGAGTCTCAAAAAACTTTTTTTTAGTGATTTCTTTTTTTGAGTGACAGTTTTCGTTTTCAACTGCTTTTTGTAGGAAGACAGTCAATATAATAATTTTTCCTCTTTTCATTACATGAGATGTGCAAGTAATACCCCAATGGTTTTGCCCCAACGAGAAAAATAACAAACAAGATAGCTGTACATTCTGATGTACAAAATGAGTGACGATCAAAATTAGTGCGATATACTCTCTATATGTACAGAATGCAATTATCGAAGCAAAGGCTCTGTGTAGAAAAAGTCTATAACAATTCAACTGTTGTCCTGATATCGATCTTTTTTGGCTCAAGAACTTGGCTCAAAAATTTTGAACTCTCAAAAAAGATATATCGTGTGCATGTGGGCACGATTTATCTCAAAATAATGATGGCATTAATCTACAACTAATAATATGAGTTAGCCAAAAATAGTAGCACTTGAAGAAATAGAGGTACCCGGTTTAATCCACCTATCCAGTTTTACCCTACTTTGCCATATCTCTTTCAGGAAGATAGCATTGAAATAAGTTTTTCACTTGCACAAATATTCGAGCATATATTTAATATTTAGTTTCTATGGCTTTTGAAATTCGAAAACAACTAGTAGAATTCTTTTGCTTGGAATTTAAGAAAAATTTATATATTATAAATAAAATATTAAAATATTAAATTATATATTAAAACACAGGATATATTTTTCTTTGAGTGTAAATTTTAATATCGTATTCGATTTGTTGACTTTACCCGATCATGAATCGAATCAGATCTCAAGTTCGATTTGAAATATTTGAAACTTTAAACTATCATAACGGAAAGCGTTTTATAATTCATAAGATTCCATCAAAGATTCTTTAATATTATTATTAAACATCATCATATCTCAAGATTATTATAAGAAATATAAATTAAGATAAAAACAAGAATAAGTAGAAATAAGGATAATAACAATGAATGGATTAGAAGAAAAATCAAATAAGAAATTGTATTATACTAGAAATGAAAATATATAAAGTGTTAATACATCGTGTAATACATAATTTTAATCGTAAAAAATATTTTTAATGATAATTTTTACAGAAAATAGCAAGACAATGAAAATCATTCCAGATGAAAATGGAAAAATAATCAAAATAATGGTGAGAACTTTATGTAAATATACGGATAATGATGGTAAATTTTTTATTAAAAATATTGTAAAAATAATAACATGAAACATTGCTGTATCAAAAACATAAAATTATTATTTTTTTCTTTTAGGAAATACCACATTAAAAGCAAGGCATTAAATTTAGATCGATTTCTACCCATCAGAAGTAACGTTAGTAAACCATAAATTTACATTATATGGATTATATAATATACAAAAATTATAATGATATCGTTGGTAGCTCATGGGAACATTTTGAAAACCGTCATATAGCCCAATAACTCGTTGATATACGTTCCCTAATAATGTAATTAATTCTATTTCTAATTTATTATCCATTTAATATTACAATAATTGTTACAAATATAATTCAATATTCTTCTTTTAGAAGTTTTCCATATAAATTTCAAAATATAAAAAATGTAAGATTGATTTTGAAAAAGAATTTGAATTAATTAATAGCATTGATGATAGCATTGACGATATTTGCTTCGATATAGGCAAACTATTAAATAAAAGTAAAAAACTTTGAGCAGCAAAGAAGAAGAGAGAAAAGTGCGAAAATATCTCCAAACATTTTTGCGGTATTACAAGACATTCAGAATGAAAAAGAAAGATAGAAAAAACGTCGACATAAAGAAAAAATAAAAGTTTTCCAAAAATTGTTTTTTATAAATAATAAATTTTATGTTTTAAATAATAATTAATACATGTAATAAAGTCAGTTTATCATTAAGGTTTCCCATAAGTCTACATACATATAAACAGAGTGCCCCATTTAAAAAAACACACCTTGATAATTCTTCAACGAAGCATTTTCAGCAAAAATGTTTTAGACAAAAGTTGTATGATTTCGAAAGAGCCATAGATGATACCATTAATTTAACCTTGAAAAATTATTTGAAGGTCACATGAAGGTCACAATTAATTTTTTAAATAGAATACTATATTTTTTATTGCATATTCTTATAGCCCATCTTGAAAGCTTTCTAAAACACTATGATAAAGTGTTTTTTCTTTTAAGCACTCTCCGAGTTATAAGACTTTAAGGTTGCAATATTTTTACATAAAATACAAAATATCTTATATGTCGTCATGTTATGGGGTCAAGTTAAACTTTACAGATCATTCCAAGGTCAAATCAACTTTTCATCCACATGTCTGTAGTTATGCATGTTTCAAAAAATTCGAATCATCCTACTTTTAGCACTATCCAGGAACAATGACGTGGAGTCAAGAAAATAGAAACATTTTTGAGCATTTGTTGTAAGAATGTTTCTGACAACTCGAGCAAGGGGACTTACGTTAATCAAGTATAGGGAACAGAATTCTAGTGCGCTGAAGAGGGTTAAATAAGACCGAAACGTTCGCAAATCTTATCCTTTCTGGAATCAATAAATTTCTATTGCGCCCTACATTCTGTGCTAGGTTCTTACTGCTTCTCTATTACGGTTTTTTGCTTGTTAATATTTCAGAATTTCACTAATTAATTTTATTGTTTTTATTTTATTTATTAAAATTAGCTTGTACTGTCACCAATTTTCCATCAATCAATTTTCCGTTATACAGGGTGGCCCCGAACATTCCAGCCAGATTTTGAGATCTTATAGAAAATTTAATTTTGAACAAAAAATTTCTTATAAACATGGGTCGAAAAATGTTACCTTAAAAAGTTATCGCTCAAAAACCTCTGATAAAAGAAGAGCAAAAGGTGAAAAGAAAATGAAAAAAAAATAAAATAAAACATAAAAGAAAGAGCAAAAGGTGAAAAGAAAATTAAATAAAAAGAAAATGAAACTTAATAAATTTCTTGAAAAAACGATAAAAATAAAAAATAAAAATCTTTTATGAAAATAAAATTAATTTTTTTAAACTAAAATAGCACGTAATAGTAGAAAATGAATAAAGACGTGAAAAAACTAACTGTTCTCAAAATGCCCCTCCCCCTCCTTCCTTAGCTTCAATACACTTTCGAGTAATGACCGATCTAGTCGCTTTACGGATTTCCTGATTCAACTTTAATCAATCAGAAGTCGTATTTATTTGTTGGATTAGAGACTGTTCACAAGACTCGATTGGCATCGAGTAAACTTCATTTTTCACTCCGCACAAGTAAAAATCTAAAGGGGTTAGAGATGGTCTGGAGATGATCTAGTTGGGCACAGGTTCCCATCGGCCAATCCATTTTTCTGGATAATGCTGATTTAGTCAATCCCTAACAATACGAGCACTGTGAGCTAGGTATCCTAACTGCAACCAACTGTCATAGCGAAGATTAAAGGCATATCTTGCAATAGATCAAATAGATTGTTATTCAAAAACTGTAAAAATTGGTGTGCATTGATGCGATGAAGTAGAATAGGTAGAATAGATGAGGTCCAATTAAATATTCGTTAATATCATCCTGCCCAAACATTGACTTGGAATTCATGCTGAAAAGACGATATCTGAGGAAGATGAGGATTCATTTCGCACCAGTAGTGGGAGTTGTGGTAATTAAACACTCCCGTTCTAGTCAGTCGCTTTCGTCAATATGCTTTCGTCTGTCCACAGGAATTTTGATGAAATATTTATATCTAAATTCAAATATCATTGACAAAATATTTCCCTTTTTTCATAATCGACAAGGAGAAGACTTTGAACTGTATAAATGGTGTAAAATGATATGGGAACATACTCAATTCATGAAGTGACCTTTGAATTGTGGTTCAGGAAATCTCCAAATTCAGAGAAGCACGACGGATACTGGTATTTGGGTATGTTTCAAAATGCTTCGCAACTCTTTCTACTGTTCTACTGTTGCGAACAGGACTTCGCATCAGACAAGTGTAAAATGATCCTGTTTCCTGCAAACGCGTGCCTATGCGTTTCAACAAAAACAGAGCGATATGGTTGCCGGTGATTGAGAAAATGGACAGCATTTTTGCGAGATACCGCTCTCGCGTCTCCATTACAAAAACCGCAAATGTAATGAATATCCGTATTATATATATCCTCGTATTATATTTTTCAGTTGAAAAAATTCTTTAGCAAATTATAAAATGTCTGACTTATATGAGAAAACTATTCCAATAGGAATTACAACCTCTGAAAAGTAGATTGTACGCGATTCTGTGCAATTGCTACGCAGCAGGACGTTACTTGTACTCATGTTCTAAAGATCTAAGAACGGCTTAGCGCGTGAAAAAGATAGAATATTTTACACGCTAACATTGAACCTACCCTCAAATTAGAATGTAGGGAGGATGACGCTAGTATTGCCAATTTCAGATCGCTCATTGGATGGCGCCCTACCGCGCGCAAGCAACGTACCGTATTACGTATGCGCATCTAACAATAAGTAACAAAAACACTTTTTGTACGTTGAAACTGGTTATATCAAAATCTATGGAAGGTGCAACAATCATTTTTATCTCATTTGAAAGATAATTTAATTTTCTACAACTTTTGTTTCGGTACTTTTTGTTTAAAGACGCACATCCCTTACGGAAAAAACTCTCAAATATTGAGAGTAAACTCTCAATTTTGGGAGTTTATTCTCAAATTTGAGTGTATACACTCAATTTTGGGAGTT
>JBCEZX010000113.1:1484038-1494630 GCA_039654345.1 Cataglyphis cursor
ATATACTATAATAAAATAATATAATAAATATATATATATATATATATATATATATAAATATAATATAATACATTTTGTAATTTCGTGATCAAGAATATTATCTCTTCTCAATTATACTTTATCTCTTTATTAATAACACAGAAAAAGAAAACTTAAAACATTAGCATGAAAAAGAAGTGAAATCAAAAAATCACTCTAAGTAAATCTAGAAAAATATAATGCGTTAATTAAAATTAATATTATGAATTGAAAAGTGGTAATACTAGGCCGGTTCTAACTCAGGTCCTTCGAGGGATATGCAGGAGGGGAAACAATGTCACACGGAGGAATGACGTGGCATGGGCGGAGGATGCTCATCGCATGCTTATTGCACGTTTATTTAGGATATGTTTACAATCAGTGCGTAATAGAAAGGCCAATGTATAAGTTAATAAAATTTTTTTAACAAAATATCAAATAAACACAACCGCACTAATAATAATTTTTTCTAATGAAATATTTAAACAAAATTGAATCATCGCGATGCCCTATTCATTTTTTTCTAGGAAGAGCCGTTTATCGGATACCTCGGTCCGGATGCATGAATTTATAAATAACGATAATAATTTTTTCTAACAAAATATTTAAACATAATAGAATCATTGCTGCGTCCTCTTTTTTTCTTGAAAGAGTCTTTTTCTAAGAGCCTTTTTTCTAGGAAGAGTTTTTTCCGCTTACATATCTATCTTACATGTAAGGAAGAGAAGCGAAAGAAATACATAATCATTAAAAAAAAATTTTTTAAACACATTTATTTATATTACCATACATCACTTTGTTTCAAGGTTTCACACAAAAGTTCATCCATAGCATAAGCTAATAATTCGCAATGTATGACAGATGTTTTATCATAAACGTCGCGCAAAATTTTGACTGCATCGTCTCTTATGACACTAGGCATATTACTTTGCAAACACCGAATAAATTGATTAAAGATCGCATTTATGTCTTCTGTATTCTCGCACAGCTTTAAATATTCATGATTAATACAATGTTCGAGTTTGAATAAAATTAATATAGTTAATGATTTCATGTACAAGCAAGAATCGTCTATTGTAAGTTTGTATGTATGTATATATGTTTGTTATGTATGTATATATGTATATTATGTATGTATGTATGTGTTACGTCCTTCTAACTTCACGATTCCTTCCTTCCGTAAAATTGCAATAACGATTATCGATTAGCAAAATAAAATAAGATTTTCCATGAATAGAACATCTTGCGCCACATTATGCTTTAAACAAATTTCGACACCCACGAGTAACTGAGAGAAAACAAAAGAAACTACGCCGATTTTCTCTAAGTAAATAGATGTCTCATACAGTAATATCTTACAGTAAAAGAACAAAGAAACGACGAAGCGACGAAAACACTTTACGAAATAGCTTTAATAAAAATAGCCAATAATCATACCATAGACCTTTGCCATCCATCTCAGAATCACGCGTGCAAAGATTCGTCGGAAAAGTCGAACCTTGATCAATCGACTAACTAAATAATAATAAAAATAAAAATGATGCTCGCGAGGTTCGCGGCGTCAGTTATCAATTAACAATCCGCGTGTCACTCAGACACTCAATCTATCAATCAGTAGTTAATTAGTAATCCGTGTCAACGAATTGTTCGTGTGCATCGTGATTCGCCACCAGTATCCTTTTCGACGGCGTCTCTCTTTCAACCAAGAACTGCGACTATCTATCTACCAGTAAATTCTCTTGCCTGTCATCATCGTAAAAAATAAGTCGTTACAAGCCAATTTTTCTTCTCTTTTCTACTCAAATTAGAATTTTTACTAATAAATTTTCATAGTGCAAGAAATATCTCTTTATATTGCTATCGACCAATTAGAATCGCGGGCTAGGCATATAAGACGAATCGTTCGCAGAACTCGGAGAATGTTGGCTCGAGTAGATTTACAGACAATCAAAATATTTAGTAGACGTATTGTTAGGATTAACCGTAATCTAGAAAAAGCTAATAGAATAGCCAGAGCGATTAATCAATTTAACACATATAGCGATTTACATACTAGCACTCCTTGTTCATTCTCCTCTATTTGTCCCTCCTCGAAATCACTATCATCACTTTCCACAGTAATTCTCGCTAATAACTCCCTTTCATCCACTCATTCCTCAGATTCAGAAGCAGAATTTAAAAAAGCGATCCAGCAGTTCTGTATTGAACTTCCGGATCTTGAACATCCTCTCCTTCCAACCCGGATACCATTCTTTGAATCCAATCACCATTTCCTGAGCCAACCTGATACACTAACACATTTTTATTTTGCTTAACAATTTATTTTTCCGATAACGATATATTGTATCAGCCAGAGATATAAATTTAACAATAGAGTTTGCTGCACACACACACACGCGCGCACGCGCGCGTACACGCACACGCACACGCACACGCACACACACACATACACACACTATTAAATATTAGTTATTTTTTCTCCCTATTATAAAAACATATATTAAATATTATATAAATCATAAGAACTATCATAAGAACTATCATAAGAACATATATAGAATTTTCTTTCTTAACGAATAAATTTATATGTTTATTTAATTAATCATAATATTTCTTGACCTCTCTCTCGTTCCCGATAAAAGATCGCACTTGGTCCCATCTCGAGTAATAGGGATTCCTTGACTAAAAAGGAATCACCGAGTAAACGTCGGAAAACAGCGTAATAATGACGTATACCGTCGTTTACCTGATTTTCGGACCTTAGAGTTCGCTTAACCCGATTCTTATGCCCATAAGATGTTTAATCTCGGGATATTTAAAATAGTTGTTGTGTCCTTCCTTGTGACTCATCCTTCTGAGAGTCTGGACGTAATATTCTATTTTAAAATTATTTAACAGTTGTTGTGCTCTTCCTTGTGACTCATCCTTCCGAGAGTCTGGTAATATATGTATGTATGTTTTGTATGTGTGTATGCATGTTATGTATATATGTATGTATATATTTTTTTTTATAGAGGAGCGAAAAATACTTTTACGTATCGTCAGGGCTTGATGTTCTGTCTGGTATGTCGGACTCGGATTATTCCATACCGACTAAAAAACCTCCTCTGTCATTGGCCTCTGTTTCCCCCGCGGGACTGCCGTTAGGCATTACTTCACGGAGGGAGGATCTAGCTTTAGCTCTTCCTTCAGGTGGTCGAAGTCATGACTTCCTTTCTTCTAAATGTTTTTATTCTTCGCTCGCTCCCTTTCTATGCGACGGAGTTCCTAGAGGACTTCAGTCGCGAATGAGCTCGTTGCTTTCTAGGCTGCCTTGGATAAGAGCATAGCTCTCACCAAGGACTTTGGCTGAATTTTCTGTTGAAGGACAGTCTCCCAAGTACTGCGTGGCCTGTTAAAACGAGGACACGTGAAGCACGTGTTCTGCATTTTCTCTGACTTCGGGGCAGGACGGGCACTCTGGGGAAGCCTCATGTTTAAACCGATGAAGATATGCTCGGAAACACCCATGTCCTGAGATCATCTGTGTCAGGTAGTAATTGACTTCGCCGTGATCGCGGCTCAGCCACACATTCACCTGCGGGATAAGGTGATATGTCCACCTGTCATTTATAGTGATATCCCACGCAATTGCCATCGGCGTATGTTATCTCGTCGCTCCTCTGTTCTGAGTTCTTCGGGGCTCAATGTGGTTGATCCTTTTCGCCGGTAAAGGGTTTTTTCGTTTTTTAGCTAGTACTCCGATTGGCAGCATCCTGGCGATGACGCACACTGCGTCCTCAAACACTGTGCGGTAGGCGCTGGCAACTCTCAAGGCACTCAGTTGGTATACTGGTGTGACTTTTCTCCGTGATTCTTGTCTCTGAAGCGTATCAGCCCAGATGCTATATGAGCACAGACGTGACTACTGACGACAATAATGCCCTTCTTCTCTGCTTTGGGCCTCCTACGTTGGGCATCAGCCGTGATAAAATCGCTCAGACGCTTTGGTACCCACGTGCTCTGCCTGCTGTTTGAAGTTGAGTAGGACATCAATCATCACTCCCAAATACCGAAGAAACGGCTGAGATGTGACTTCATAGGCTCCGACTCGCAGTGTGATGGTCTCTACCTGCTTCCTACTAGTAATGAGTACTGCCTCAGTCTTGTGTTCTGCCAGCTTCAGGCCAACTGTGTCCATTCACTGGCGGATCTTCTTGAAGGTCAGTAGTGTCAAAAGCTTATCTCAAGTTTATCTCATCAAGATGCTTCGCGACGTTCACTACGGCCACGTCATCCGCATATGCCACAAGTTTGGCTTCTCTCGGCAATATCAGCTTCAGCAGCCCATCGTACATGATGTTCCACAAAAGAGGACCCAAAACCGAGTCCTGGGGTACTCCCCCAGTGATTCTGTACTCCTTCGGACCAGTCTTTGTATCGCATCTGAGGATCCTATCGGTGAAGTAGCTGGCTACCATCTTCCGCAGGTATCCGCTGGTACGTTCATTTCGACAAGGGCTCCCAGAATGCAATCCCACTTGGCGGAGTTGAAGGCGTTCTTGATGTCTAGTATTGCCACTAAGCAGTACTTCTTCGTACCACCCTTCCATCTAGTCCCTGCGATCGCTTTCTTGGCTGCATTGACGACAACGTTAATCGCATCAAAGGTAGAGCAATCTTTTCGGAAGCCATATTGGTTGGCAGCAAGCAGCGGTTCGACTGCTGCTTCGATCCTCCTAAGAACGATACGTTCGAGGATTTTGCCGGCTGTATCCAACATGCAGAGCGGACGGTAGGATGATGGTTCGTCCAGTGGCTTCTTCCCTTTAGGGAGAAGTACTAGTCTCTGTTGCTTCCATTTCAGAGGAAAGGTACCTTCTTCAAGGCACACGTTGTAGACTTCTAAGAACAGCGCTGGCGCTATTTTGATGGCTGTCTTCAATGCGACGTTTGGAACTCCATCCAGGCCAGGAGCTTTCATATTCCCCACTCTACTGCAAGCTTCCATCAACTGGTCTTCCGTGATTGGTGGAATTTCCTCTGTCTCGTATTGCTCTGTGGGATGGTGGAGTTCCATTTGTTGGGGAAACAGCGCTGTAACAATTCTCTCTAAAAAGCCTAGGGCATGGCATTGGCTTATATATGTATGTATGTATGCATGTATGTATGTATGTATGTATGTTATGCATGTATATTATGTATGTATGTATGTATGTATGTTATGTATGTATATATGTATGTATGTTATGTATGTATGTATGTATGTATGTTATGTATGTATGTTATGCATGTATGTTATGTATGTATGTATGATGTATGTTATGTATGTATGTTATGTATGTATGTATGTATGTATAGATAGATATATGCTTTATTGTTCCCCTTGGGGTTACAAACTCTTACATTATATTTCTCCTCCACTCTCCTCTCCCGACCTAGCCTATACGGCTTACATTTCTGCTACTCCTTCCCCTTCCTCGCTTCCCCGTTCTTCTCACGAATCACATCCTCCCTTCTCGTTCCTCTCAATGCCCGTTGTTATCACCCATTACGTCTCCCTTTCTTCTCACCACTCCTTGTTTTACCGTCTTGCTATCTTTTCCTGTCTCCAAACGCCTCCCGTTCTCCTAATCGCCCCCTGCTTCACCTTCTTACATTCCTCTCCCACCATACTTTCCTCTCCTCATCTCATTTTCACTCTTTTCCGTCTATCCATAATCTTCTATTGTCCACCAACGTGCTCCTGCCTTTCCTTCTTTCTTCCCTTGCCTTGTTCACCATCCTCCATCTCAGCTTCCTTTCCTCCATTGTCAGATCCTCGTTCACACTCTATTTCCTCCTTATTTCGCCTTTCATTTCCAAACGTTCCTCTCTATCCCCTTCATCTTCCATCTCTATCAATAGAACCTTATTTCCTCCTTCACCCTCCCTCTCTATTATTCCTGCCGTCTTCACTCTCCTATCCAAAGACTCCTCCATCACTGACGTGGCCATCCTCGCTCTTTCTTTCGCATCTACTCCTCTCACTCCCCTCCAGATCATATTCCTCCATCTCCTGTCCCTTCTGTCCCAATTTTCCCTTTCCCTTCTCTCTCTCACCAAGCTCCATCCTTCTTCCGAACCTTCCCTTTCACTGCCATCCTTTACTTCCCTTTACTTCCATCTTTCTCCTTCCCTCTCACCTCTCTCTTAAAGATCTTTGCTTCTTCTCGCTTTTCTTCTGGTCTTCACTCCTCTTTTTCGAATTTCTCTTTTTCCCCTCTCATTTCATTCCCCTCATTCCTCTCCGCTCTTTCCATCCTCGTGTCTCCCATCAGTCTCTTATCTTCCTCTCTGTCGCTCCTGTAGCTCCTCTTCTTTGCACCCTCTGCTCTCTCCGTGGATATCCCTTTCCGTATCTCCTCACCTTTCTTTTCCATACGTTCCTCGTCCTTTCCACACCTTTTGCTCACCTTCCCTCCTAGCTTCTCCTTTTCCTCCTTTTCACTTAATTCTGCTTTTTCCCCCCTTCCTTCTTTTTTCCTTGGTAATTCTCTTCTATCCTGCTTACTTAACTCTTCTGTCTTCTCCTCCAACTCGCCTTTCTCCGTCGCTCTTTTCCTATCCAACATCACCACTGCCCCCGCCCCTTATCCTCTCTCCTCCATTTTCTTATTTCCTTCTTCAACCCTCTCATTTCCTTTCTTATGCCCCTCAACTCTTTCACCAGATCCTCCGTCCACTTTCTCCTCTCCATCCTCTTCTATCCGTCTCTATTTGCCTCCTAACCTTCTCCTGCTTCTTCCCTCCTCCCGCAGCTCCTCCTCTTATACGCCTTTCTTGACCCTTTATCGCTCCACCTCACTCCACTCTTTTCATGCTTGAATCGTCACCACTCTCCCTTTCCTTCACTCTATCTCTTCCTCTGCCTCCACTTGTTATAGCACTCTTACCCTTTCTAACCTTACTCTTAAACACATTCTACCACGTGCTACTGCGTACTATACTCTCGGTTCCGTGTCTGCTCTTAATCGTTTTCCATGCGCTCGATCCTTTCCAATTCGCACTTCCTGCTCCATCTCTCGGATTTCCTGCCTCAACTTTCTTAGACCCTTTTCAATGACACGCTCTGTGTTGTTCCATGCGTCCTTTCTCTTGTCAACAACTTCGTTTCAACGTCTTCCTTTCCCAATGTCTCTTTCTCTCTCTCATTAATACTTCCCTTCCTAACCTCCAACCGCCAATATATCCTTAACTCCTTTTAATTTCTTCATCCTCTGTCCATCTTACTTCCCTTCATTCTCCCATATGATCTCCTCTTTCCGCTCTTCCCTCTCCTCTCTTCTAATCTCTTGTCCTCCTCCTTATTCCTGCATTCCACGCTTTTTCTCTTCGAGCACATTTTTGACCGCCCTCCCTTCTTCACCCAGCACGGAACCTCATGTATGTATGTATGTATGTTATGCATGTATGTAATGCATGTATGTTATGTATGTATGTATGATGTATGTTATGTATGTATGTTATGTATGTATGTTATGTATGTTATGTATGTATGTTATGTATGTATGCATGTATGTTATGTATGTATGTTATGTATGTATGTATGTATGTATGTATGTATGTATGTATGTATGTATGTTATGTATGTATATATGTATGTTATGTATGTATGTTATGTATGTATGTATGTATGTATGTATGCTATGATAAGTTTTACAATATTTGCATCATGAATTTTAACATTCCATTATTAGATATTTAATTAACGAAAAAGGTTCGACTGCAGGAATCGCTCAATATTGACACGTCTTTCGATGGACGTTTCCCACGTTTCATGAGGCAATATGTGATTTTCTCGGATGTCGCCAAGATGTAATTCCACAAAGGACGCAGGTCCCACACTGATTCTAATATCCAAGTATTTATACGCCGTGCGCATCAATGCAAATCTATGTACCAAAATACAGGTGGTCTATAATGAGATTTACTACATCTGAAAAAAAATATAAGGCATAAAAAACATATATGAAAAATATATATTGTATATGAAACATTTGTAATACTTCCGAATCAAGCAGTTTCTTGTATGGCTTAATTTCGTTTCAAGGAACGTAATAATTCATGCGTCTGTCACCATTGCTGCTTCAGCGGAGTACATTTTGTCTTTCGGTTATAAAAAGTTGGTACGAGCGGTACAAGACTGAACGCTAGAATTATTACGTTCCCTGAGATGAAATTAAGCCATGTGACAACATCCACACATTCCAAAGTACAATGTGGTGAGATTAACGTTCTGAAATTTAGGAAAAGGGGAAGACGGCCAACGTTAAAAAAATTCTTAGAAAAGACTTACGAGGAAAGGGGGAATAAGAAAACAATAATTACATTAACACATTTTTTTTTAAATATCGCAATTCTTTTTGGCGTTACGACATCAGTTAAATATTTTGAATACATTTTGTAATGCGCAATTCTTAACATGTTTTCCACATATAGTATTAACATTTAAATTATTTAAATATTCAATATCTTCATAATCCAAAGTCTCGATGATTAGGTTATCTCTCGCATAATTTTCAAGCAAATCCACTAGCTATTCTCGTTTCTAGCATCCCTTGACACGAAAGTCGGCAACTCGTCATCCTCTTCTGTACCAAGCACAGTCGATGCAATCAAATGTTTAGTCATGCTGTATGGCACATTTCCATCTTCCCCTCGTAATCCATGGTAATTCGCAATCAGCCAGGAAGTACATGACTTGTCGGATTTTGTGAGGAGATTCCATAGGGTATGTAAAAGTATAATGCGCCAGAACGGTCCCCTTTCTCAGCATCGCCACCTCCTTTACGACAAATTTCATCCCGACGAGGAATCCTTGCAAGTCCACGAACGTTGATACGGATATAACGTTTTTTATATCAGCACATCGAGAAGAAGACTGCGAGTGATCCTGATGCATTGTAGGTTTTATATTGTCTCATCCCCCATACTTAGATGATTTTGCACACAACGTTGATCAACGGGTTGTATTAAATCACGCGGTCGTGTATGATGAAACAGTACGCAGTGGTATTCATCGGCATGTTCTCCTTACACTCGAATTCCAATATCACATCCACGATTGCGCTCTTGATCGATTCGTTTTGTCGAGAGCAATCGATAATCACGAACGGACCGTTTTGTAGAAACTGCGTGACAGTGAGACTCGGTTCGAGAGAATCGTATCCGTAATAATTCTTGCAGAAATGCTGATACATATTGTATAGAATCGACCATCTGTTTTTATCGAAATCCAGATTCATATCGTATGGATAACATTCCGAGTTCAGATAAAGTTTTACATTGTTCAATTTGCAGTCGTCGAATCGACTCACATTCTTGGACATGATATTTTTCTGACTTGTCTACAGAGCGAAGACAACGTATCGTGGTTTCTCCACCTGAGTCGCAATTTTAATGGTCCACGACGGCTTGGTTGTACGCTGTAATAGCGGAAATTCGTACAGATCCCACGAGCGAAAACCTATGCTAAGATATTGTTCGCTTTCAGGCGCGCAGCATCGATAACTTATTGATTTCGTTCAATATCACGTATGGCATTCGCTATTATAAATATGTCGATCACAGGTTCCAGCGCCAAATTTCCAATCAGACAATTGTTGTCATTTGGCACGATTGTATTAAAATCAATTCGTGACGAGCATTAATCACCACGCGTCTATAATCCTCGCAAATCTCAATAACATGTAGAGTGGTACGCAAAAATTGAAGTATCCATTTGCATTAGTGTGCCGCATCCCAGCCGGCGATCCTCATAATCACGGTTCTATTGAATGATATGGTTACATAGTTCTTGAGTGTGCTAGTTATTCCCACAGATTCTACGATCTCCACACCATCGAGTTCGAATCTCATCGAACATAAACGCGATATAATTATTTTTTAGTGCCACATCATATCCTTCGGTTGGTTTGTTTATCGTTTTCTCTCGATGTATAGAAAACTCTCATATTGCAGCGTATACAGATTCTGTTGTTGTATGAGTATTCGTAACTTGGAGCTGTGCTCAAACGTCGTGTTAGCGTACGGGTTGTACGTATGAGTCTCGATCTTGACGGTACGATCGTCAAAGACCGGCTCGCCTCCGATGTTAAGTCATGTTTTCTCAGATATTTCGCACCGCGAATCCCAAAGATTGTAAAAATTTAACGTTCGACGCGAACGTTAAATTTTTACGTTGAGCTTCTTTCTCGTCTTTTTAGCACAACTTAATGATGATGATGATAATGATGATGATGTTGTGCCCCTAGCCGCTGAGGAAGTGGTTGTTCGGGATTTGCATGCTGAAAGGATTAGAATCCACTCTCTGAATAAGATACTCACAGTTTTCTGGTTTGACTTGATATATTTTACAAGACTTTATACACTTTGCACTTGTTCGCGGTTATAAAGATCGGGCGCGCTACGTGGTACTTTCGGCGAGCATGAAAGCTGTCGTTCTTCTGATTTTACTCTCTCTCTGCTCATCTTGTCTCAATATATATATATATCTATATATATATATATATATATATATATATATAATTAGTTGATAGGATAGGGGGGAATGT
>JBCEZX010000113.1:1510158-1522550 GCA_039654345.1 Cataglyphis cursor
TCTGAGAGATCTCAAGCTTCATGGCTAATTGGACATCATCATGGACTTCAATGGGAAGATGGAAACGTTCCATACAGCATAGCTAGACGTTAATTGCGATTGCTGAGGTAAGTGCGACGGAAGATTCCTCAATCGTATATGTTAAAGAACGCAAGAAAAGAGAATGGCTGGCCGATATACTTGGCGATGATGCGAGAAACGATGTTATTGAGACCTTGGATGCGGATATCGGCATTATGAAGATATCGCTTCGTTGAATAAATTAGATGTTACCAATACTATGCGTTGTGAAAAACATTTAAAGAATTGCGGTTTACAAAATGTATTAAAAATATTCAATTGGTGGACGAATCATCGTAAGTATTCACATAAACGTTATTTAGAATAAACTATTGTTTAAATATATTTTTTGTTCTCTCTTTTATTCTCTCCTTTTCCTTTTTCTTATTCCAGTATGCGAGTATTAAATTTCAGTACGTGACAATAGCGTCAGTCGCCTTACCAGAATATAAATGTTACATGGGTGTAGATTTTAAACATTAATTTGAATGTTAAATAATTTATCGTTTGATTATTTTTGCATATAGTTGATTGTGGATTAATAGTTGTTCATAACCGTTCAAAGTTGTTCGATAATCATTCAATAGCCGTTCGATAGCCGTTCAATAGTCATCCAAAGTAGTTCAATAATCGTTCAATTTGGTTCAATAGATGATTAAAGTGGTTCGATAATCGTTCATTTAACGCTTCGAACCCCTGCTTTCCATAATCCGCCGAAATGTGGAGCGGATGGGGGTGAAATTCCACGTAACATTATCGGAAGCTGTTGTATTTAGAAAATTTGGATTTTGTAAGGCTGATCGATAAGCGATTGATAATTCTCGGTTGGCTCCGACGAATGTTGTCCCGTTATCCGAGTACATAGATTGCGGTAGGCCTCGACGAGTGCAAAAGCGAGAATATGCGTTTAAGGAAGCTGGCGTGAAATAATCTGCCACTAACTCTAAATGTATAGCTTTTGTCGCTAAGCAAATAAAGAGCGCGATGAACGCCTTGCGCGATGCCTCGCCCTGCGGAGGCGCGAATTTGCACGGATCCGGCATAATCGAGGCCGCAATGAGAAAAACAGCGAGTGGCTGCCGATACTCGTTATTCGGGAAGATCCCCCATGATTTGTGAGGGAATAGCGGCTCGCTCGCGAACGCACGTGACACATTTGTGAATAACAGATTTGACAAGATTGCGCGTGCGAATTATCCAGAAGTTACGGCGCAGAATATTTAGCGTGAGTTGCGGTCCGACATATGACGCTCTTAAATGAGCGTGATGCACGATCAATATGATGTGAGGATGAGATGATAGAAGGATCGGATGTCGAACCGGCATTGGCAACGGAGCTTTGTTAAGCCGTCCACACACGCGCAAAATTTCGTCCCGATCAAGGAACGGTCGAAGAGAGAGAATTGAGCTTCTTGCTGAGAAGCTCTGATTTTTCGATAGCGCGTTTATTTCCGACAGAAATAATGTAGTTTGAATTATCTTAATCCAAAAGATTTTCGCGAGATAGCAATCTGATGCAGAGAGAGCAACCCCCTTTGGTGCTGGGAAATAAGACGACACAGGTGAAAACGACAATGAGCTTGTGCCACGACATGAGTAATTACGACGACAACTATTTATGAATTTGATTATATACGTGGTGACACGAATTAATTTTGTCCATGATGAATATCTCGAAACGAGATCCCATGTAACATGTGTTTGAGAGTATTGAAGCGAACCTTTTTTTCGAGAGGAGCGTCCTTGGAAAAACACGCATTGATACACGGCCATTTATCAGAATTAAAGAGCAGCCATGGAGGGCTATGCCACCATAAGTTGCGATTGATAAATTCATCGCATATATTCCGCGTGAAGTTGTCGACGAGTAAAGTTGTCGTGATTTTACCCGTCGACGAAATGATTTTGATATAAACACATGCAGCATACGCATGTGTCGACGCGTCCGCGAATCCGTGTATTTCGGCATGAGTTATATTCGATCCGAACCCGATCCAGTGTGTTATTTGCAAATTCCTGAGATGTGAGAGCCGCGAATAGATTTCTCTCCATTTTGAGATGGGTGGCTCGGAAATAACGTCATCCCACTCTAATTTCATTCGCCAGAGTTGCTGCGTAAAGATTTTCGCTTAATCATAACCGAAGTGACCCACCTGAGTGGATCGTACAATTTTGCTATCGCGGACAAAATCGTGCGCTTAGTATCCGGAGCGCTATTCGCCAGTGACATGCGAAATTGGAAAATATCGTTTGCTGGATTCCACCCGATTCCGAGAATTTTGTTCGTCTTCAGCGAGAGATTTTTTCGTTGGTAAACCGTCATCTGCTTTGTCGATATCTTCGAGGAGACAAGGCGAATGCTTGCCCATTTTCGTAATACGAATCCGCCGTGCTTTAATATAGAATTTATCTGATCGCGTGCTTGTCGAATTCGAGTCGTATCGTTGTATCGTCAGCTCCGAAAAGTAAGTCGTCGACATAAATATTATCGTTCAGAATAGGAACTGCGAGCGGAAAATGTTGACCTTCATCGATGACTAATTGTTTCAACACCCGAAGGGCTAGAAACGGAGCACATGACATTCCGTACGTGACCGTTAATAGTAATCAATGAGCGGTTCCGAAAGCGATGATTTTCATAAAATTCGTTGATAATTTATGTCACGCGGATTGATATGAATCTGATATATTATATATCTGATACATTTTCACGATATTTGATGAATAGGTGTATCTACCATTGTAAGATAACGGATATGAGATCGGTTTGTAATTTCGACCCGGCGTTTAAATTATCATTTAAAAATGTGTCGTTTGTCGTAACGCTCAATGCGTTGAAAACAACGCGAAGACGCGTGGTAGAGCTACTTTTCCGTATCACTCCGTGATGCGGGAGGTAAACATGTTGTTCGATTTGATTTTGAGCTATCGGCGTGGATCGCATATTCCCAAGCTGTTGATAATCGAACATGAATTCGCGATATTCTTTCGCGACTTCCAATTTGTCGTGAAATCTGCGGAGTGATGAATTTAACAATTTTTTCGCACGAAATCTAGAATCTCCGATGTCAATCGGAGAATCCTTCTTGAACAGTAGCCGCACGACGTACCGTCCGTCAGAGTCGCGAGAATGAATTGAGCGAAAATGCTCTTCACACTGCTTCTCGTGCGGTGTGAGATTTGTCGTAGGAGTTCCTCGACCTCCCAAAAGCGACAAAGTTCCTTTTCGAGCGAGGGAGAGCCAATAATATGATGAGTCGAAACGCGAGTGCAGTTTCCGGAAAGAATTGTCGGCGAAGAATCATTAATCGTTGATGAAGAAATTGATCCCGAAATTATCCATCCGAGGATAGAATTCTAACCGATGGGTTGTCCGATGCTTCCTTTGCGAACACCCTCAAGAATTATGTCATTATAGAGATCTGCTCCGATTATGAGATTGAAAGGATCGAGACTTGTGGATCCGCGTCTGCTCGCGGCAAATCAAAGAGATAAGAGAATGACAAGAGATCCACGTTTTGCCTCGGAGTGTAAGAAGTTAACGATTTCATAATGAGCGCGATAGTCAAAAGCGACGGAGCGTGAGAGCGATATGAAAATATGCGTGTTGAAAGGTCCCCACGTGAATTCCGCCGACGACGGAAACGGAGACCGTCATGCGAATACGTTTGACGTGCAAGATTTGCGCTAAATTTTCAGAAAGGAATGTCATTTCAGAGCCCTAATCGAGAAGGGCTCGAATTACAATGGTACGATTGGACGGGATGCGCACCATGACCCAGGTCGCTAATAAGACGGGTGATCGCTTTCTCGTTGAAGCAATCAACGAACTTACTTCCAGAGTCGGTTCGGAAGTTTGAGGCGCCGAGCAATTAGGCTGTGCATTTTTCGAAGCACTTGAGCTGAAATCCGAGTCAACGTGTAGCATCGAATGATGCTTCTTGTGGCAGACTCGATATGAATATTTACTCTTGCATTCTTGTGCTGAATTCTTCAAACTCAAACAATTAAAACAACGTTTCTGTTGCTTCACGATATCTCGACGTCGACTCGCATTTTTGATCACGAACGCTCAGGACATTTATAAAATGTCGAGCTGGACATAATGAGCACTGAGGTTGTGTGCTAGCGGATGCGGCGTTAACTCGCGCTACGACTGGTTTTGCACCGTTTTTAGAAGCTGATGCAGAAGTGCTTCTAACACGCGAGCGCGAGATTGAAGGAATCGGATTAAATTTTCGTGAAACTGCGGAACGTCTGTATCGCTGATTTTAATTCCATACTTTACGCGTTGCCGAGTCTAATTTTTGTGCAATGAGGTAAAACGATAATTTCGTCCCACAATTCTTCCGATGTTCGATTTAATTTTTTTAATGACTCTAACGTTGACTTTATCGCATAGAATTTGTAATTCGGAAGCAGACTTGCGTGTTATGTGAGATAAATTAAGCAATGTTGAAAGATGAGTGTTTATCGACCGCTGTTTGTTCTCGTACCGCGAGGTCAAAGCATTCCACGCTATTTCAAAATTAGCGGCGGTTATCGAGATATTCGCGATACATTTCAGCGACTCTTTAGGCACGATGATAAAAAATGCATTCGCGCAGTCATTAATATCTGGATTTTTGATAATTATCGTGGTAAATCTATCGCGAAATTGTCCCCATTTGTCGTAATTACCGTCGAACGGAGATAATTTAATGGGCGAAAGATGTGATAACGAAAATACGGACGTTTCCGCGGGTAGCCTCGTCCAGGATAAATGTGAATTTGGACTCACGACCGGTTCCAACTCCTCCAAGATCTCCATAGTCCAGAGCATTTTGATAGACTGCGTAGGTTGCGTCGAAATGTTTTCCTTGAAGTAGATGGAAGATAACCGGGTGGCTTCCGGGATTCTCTGCGACATCTCTGTATGTCCGTTGGAGTCCAGAGCTTCTCAGTTCAAGTGAAATTCTGTGAAATTCTGGAACGCACCTTCGCTGGTGTTAGATTGTTCCTTCCGATCTTTTTGAAATTATCGAAATAGCGTTCGATCGAATGCTGAAGTTGCTGCTGATGTACGAAGTGCTCCGACATGTACTCCACTGAATATCATTCGCGAAATTATCCTCCACACACGCTTCTATCCGGCTTGAAGGACCAATATGTTCGGGAGTCGAATGCGACGCGATCGCCCGAATCTTTTAGATGTGAACGCTGAGATGAGCGAGAAGCGACGTGACCGCAGATTGTTGGAGGATATAGAGTTTGAAATGATTGCTAGCGTGACGTGGTTTTAAGAGTATTTTATTTGTTAATAATAGGAGCGAGCGACGGCACTCCGCGATATCGATTGGATATCTTGATAATGTCCCTTTTTTGGATCTGCCTTTCTCCGCGATTCGGAAATCTTGAAAGATTCTTTGTTTGAAATCCTCGCGAGAGCGGAAATCTTGCACGCGGTCGTCAGATGGATTTTAACGCGAGGCAGAGGACATTCGCGATGCGGATAACGAGCGTTGGCTCTCGGACTCCACTAGTTACAATCACAGATCAAACTTATAAAGCGAGTGATAATAAGTAAGAATTGCGACGTTTCTCACAGAAATTTTACACTCGATCGCACGCGAGAATGTCAATTGACTGATGCACAACAAGAATGACGATGGCGTATACGACACGAGCGAATTGACTTTTCGAGATTGTGAGAAACTCGAAAGAACGCGAGGTGGATTGCGAACAGCAGCGCGAAATGAAACTTGAGAAGATCGACCAGCTCGGTTCGTCGTCAAGGACCGACTGACTAACGACCGCGAAGACTCGCGATCTGCCGATTTCCATAAAGGGAGTTTTTCGGCATCGCATGTTCTAGAATCCAGGTGTTTGTCATGCTTTTTCATAATAGAGAAATAACGCGATCACGCACGGAGCGGGTGGCAGCGATGCTGTTTACTCTCGCTCGTGCTTTGATTTCGAAGATTATAGCTCGAATTTATTGGCGACGTTCGCCATTGAATTAATCAGTTAAATTTTATCTTTTGAATATTTCAATTTTGAACAGAGAACAAATTAAAATTATAAGAATTTACACTTGTGATCATAGAGAATGCCTTTGAAAAGGAGATCGATATAAAATTTCAGTAAATTTAGGCGCTTAAGATGTCTTGCTTAAAGCCAAAATAACATTAATGCAACCAGTTTTAATATTTTAATAGTACAAATAGTATAAATAGTGTAAATTCTTTTTCATTAAACTATTAATATTTTATATGCATTGCATTATTTCCCAAAATATATAATACAAAATTTAATTTTTTTTAAGCATTGAATTATTTTATATAATATCTGTGTTTTTTTCAACGCAGTTGAGTATTTTATTCTACATTAAAATTTGAAACATTAAATATAATGTCTGTTTTTTTCGATGCATTGAAACATTTTAAATTAAAATGTTTGTTTCTTTGCACACTAGAGTATTTTGCATTAATATCTATATGTAACTTTTACATGCACTGAAGTATTTTGCATTAATTTCTACATATTGGATTCTACACTATTAATGTCAATTTTTTTCTGCGTATTATATTTTTACTTTTTACACTCCAGTTTTCTTATGTATTTATTAATATTTTAATTATAATAATATTTTAATAATATTTTAATACGCTCTGGAGTGTTAACACTTTTTTTCTACGCATTATATTTGTTTTTCATTTATTTTCATATTGTTTATATTCATATAATAATCATTCTGATTCAGATATACTCTCAGCGTCCTGTTGCGAATCAGCTTTTTCATCGCTGTTTAATTCATCCTCATTTTGTTCTAATGTATTTTTAATTTCTTTATCTTTCATATTTTCTTCAAGCAGAATTTTTGTTAATTAAAATTTTATAATATTACATTAATAAATCTATATTGTTTATAGAACATGTAAAGTTAAAGTAAAAGCAATTTTCTAATTAAAATAATTTCATAATATTATTAATTGATTCATTTGTCCTTTATATACGGTTCCAAAATTGCCAATTTTTAATTTTATGGTACTACTTTTAAAATACATACTTTTAAAATACATTTATTATACAAATTGAAGCTATTGATTAAACCTATTAGTTTTATTGCTTTATATGGGGCGTGCGGATGGGGTACGCTGGTACGCTCCAGCGTAGGGCGCAAAATTTGTAGGGACGTAAAATTTTAATAGATGCTAATAATTTTTGAAATGTCCAAAAACGTAAAAATTGATCTCTCTGCGATGATTGCCCTTATCCGGCTCAATGCCGCCCGCTTGTAAAACTTTTGCGGGGCAGCAAGAAAAAATTTGCTTCAAAGATAGCCTATGCTACACTCTATAAAGTGATAAGCAGTAAGGAGTTCAACGAGTTCATCGATCGGCAAGCACATCTTTTTGTACTCTTTCTTCGATGTCTACTTCTTTAGACTCAATACTATCAACGTTGACCGGTTTCACCTTCTGAAGTACTCTCAAATTTGATTTTATCTCCTGCTTCAATTGATATTGATATTGATACCAATGTCGACATTAACAATAGATTTTAGTTAGTTCGGATCGATCAATTTGAAGATCCAAGTCTCTGGCCTGATATAATTTCTCAAGATTTTTAAACTCAGATAGTTGATCATGGCGTTCCCAAAAAACAAATTATGGATTTTGACTTTTGATTAGATTCAAATAATAGATGTTTTTCAAAAAGTTTATATACCCGTACAATGACTAACTGTGAGAAGTTATCGAGAAATTGGTTAGTTTATTCAAAATTCAAAAATGCTGTTTTTTATTTCTGTTGTTCTTTATATCAACGAAATGAAAATAAATTCTCTAGTCCCTCTGACTATTCTGATTGGTCGAATATATATCGTGTTGTTAAAGATCATGAGCAAAGCAAAAAACATCTTGATGCTTTTAAATCTTGGCAACTTTTCGCTAACCGAATGATCTCTCAGCACACTATAGACTTTCATAATGAAAAAATTTTAAATATTGAACAAGACACTGGAGAAATGTTTTTAAACGAAAAATTCTAATTGTTAAATATCTTGCTCAACAAAATTTAGCTTTCCGAGGTAAATCTAACACTTTATATACCCCAAATAATGGTAATTTCTTACAATTTGTGCAGATGTTAGCCGAATTTGACTCAACCATGGCTGAACACTTACATCGATTTATAGAAAAAGAAAATGGACAATATTATTTAAGTAATCATACAAAATGAGCTATTATCATCTATGTCTAAATTAATTTCCAATTCAATAATTTCTTCAATTAATTCAAGTAAATATTTTGCGATCATTGTAGATTCAATACCAGATATCTCCCATCAGGAGCAATTAACGATAGTGGTGCCTTTTGTTTCATATAAAAATAATCAATTTAAAATTTATGAACACTTTCTTGATTTTATTTAAAAAAATAATAAAACAGGTGCAGCTATTACAAGTGCTATTTTAAAGTTTCTATCGTTAAATAAATTAGATGTACAAAATCTGAGAGGTCAAGCTTACGATAATGATTCAAATATGAAGGAAAAAAACAATGGAGCAACAATGCAACAACAAATTTTAGATAAAAATCCTTTAGCTTTTTTTGTTCCTTGTGCATGTCACTCCTTAAATTTAGTACTAAACGATGCAGCTGATACATCATCGAAATCATTTTTATTTTTTTCAATAATACAAGAAATTTTTAACTTTTTTTCTCGATCTACTAAATCGGTGGGAAATTAAAAAAAAAATTTCGGCAATTCGGACTATGGTTTAACACCAAAAAATGTATTAGCTACACGATCGCGTGTGAATGCAGTAAAAGCTTTACGTTATAATTTACCAATCATTTATGATAGTCTTCTGGAGATTTTTGAAAGTGATAATATTACTAAAAATATAGCTCATAGTATCGTCGAAAAAATTGTAAATTATAAATTTATATTATCCGTGCTCTGTTGGTATGATATTTTACAAAGAATCAACAATGTTTCAAAATATTTACAGTCGCATCAAATTAACATACCACAGTGTATAAATTTAATTGAAAATATAATTGTTTTTTTAAGAGAATATCGTGAAAATGGCTTTGTAAACATTGAAATATATGCCAAAGATATAACAACTCAAATGAATGTTTCTCCAAAGTTTCCACCCGTGTCGCAATTTCGTTTGGACACAATTTATTAATCAATGTCAAGATGAACCAATTACAAATGCTAAACAGAAATTTAAAGTAAAGTTTTTTACTTTTGAAATCAACAAATCAATATCGACTATTGCCAAGACGATACGTGAATGCTTTTTCTGCTAAACACGGGCAATGATGCGCGCAGTTGCTCGATGTTCATGCTCCAAATGCGCTACAAAGCGCGCGGAGTGAAGATAGTGCGCTGAGGAACCATCAACCATCAACGTGCAACACATTTGTTGTTTCACGTCTCGGTATGATCGAAAGCCACTATTATCATTCAATCATTGCTGCGAGCAGTGTCTCGTGTTTCGTTCGAAGTATTAAATAAAAAAGTCAAGTTGAAAGACAGTTTTGATTGCTCATGTTCGAAAAGCATCGTATTTACTTTTGTGTGTGTTCACGATTCGAAGAATCATATAGATCATACCCACAATATTTTATTTTATTTTGTATTATAAAACAAATAAATATTTTATTTCGTTTATGTTTTAGATACACGACGAATATTTCTTCCTATCGATTGTGTTGTTCATTTATGTGAAATATTTGAAGATGCCGTTATTATTCACAAATCGATCATAGAGATTGATAATGTAAGAAACAGACATAATGTCAACTACTTTATATATGTAAAAAAACAGATATATTGCCATGTAGTTTATATGTCTGCGAATGAGACTGCGAATACATCACTGTACTTGCGATAGCTTATAGTATGTATATATGATATGCTTTTATTATTTCAAATGCAGTTATTGCAATTTTATATATAAAAATAAGTAAATGTTTTATTTTGTTTGTTTTAGGTACACGACTGTTCATATACGTTTAATTTACTTTTTGTGCTTGCTGGAAAACGAGATATATATATATATATATATATATATATATATATATATATATTAGTATAGTGTTTTTACTACATTTGACTGAAATATGAATAAGGACAATACTGTGTAAGTAATCATGTCACATAAAAAATCTGATAGCACAATCTATCAAAAACATAATTTTCATCAAAAAGACAGCAATTTGCATGCAATTTTCTGCCAATCCTAACAACATACATGTTCAAAGACGTTCAAAGGATATCCAGAGGATATAAACATCTTCTGGATATCTTCTGGACATCTTTTGAATATGTGTGTTGTTAGGGAATCTGCCGGTATATTTTGTTAAATTTAATATAGCTGCTGAGATCTATAATGTTCTACATTCATTTTTTTTCCAAAATGATATATATACATACATACATACATATATACATATACATATATATATATATATATGAATATATATATTTCTTGACGAAATTTATATATATATATATATATATATATATATATATATAATATATAATTTTCGTCAAAAAAATTAATAATGAACATAGAATGTTTTATCGTCAGATAATGATATAGCTTACTTTGCAGAATAAACAAACGAATCAAAAGAAGCATAAAGAAGCCAGTACGATTCCTAACGACATCATCAGATGAAGCACGCCGAAAATGCTCTCATAAAAAAGTGACAGACAAAAATATTTTAAGTATTGAGGAAATGTTCTTAATGAGGATGATGTCAGCACAACAAAGTATACTTCTGATGAGAGTACAAGTGCAACACTGCATGCAACATTAGAGAACAATGCACATTAGAGAAGATTGGCTCAACGCAGTCAGAAACATTCTTGCAATAGTCTAATCCTGATCATGTGATACAATCCGCACTCAATAATATAATCCCTCTTATCCTCAAATTCCTTATCAACATACATCTTCTCAGATAGTCACAACTATTTTTTCATACGCACTATACATACTCAGTAATACATACCATAATACATCACCGAATACAATATCAAAAAGTATACCACATACTTCACATACTTCACTTCTACTGCTCTCTGCACCAATTCCATACAGACTAGAGAATACTCAAAATACTACAATACGACCAAACGGTCCATTTGCGGCCATAGCAGGTCAACAATCTTCCTCCATCTCCTCCACCAAATTGCACAAATACTGATACCTATGTTGTATTGCAGCCTATTTATCATTATAAAGGATAACAGGTAAATAAAATGCAACATTTTTTTTAGGAATATCGAATTTGAAATAGTTTTTATAATATATTGTTCTTTTGTAAAGATGAATCTATTAATATACAATAATATTTATATTTTCAGATTATATGAACGCCTCGATAATTTAGACGGACAGATACAGTAAATGTAAACAATAAAAAAAAATATTAAATAAATTATCTAATATATGTGAGATATAATATACACGCACTGGTTTTTATATGTCTAGTAATGATACATCGACTTTTGCTGACGACTTTTCGACGTGGTTCAAAATGCATTAAAAAGCATAAAAAACCAAAGCGTCCACTAAACTACTAAAACAACTAAACCAGCTATTTTGCCAATCGCATCTATGGAACAGAAGATGAAGGTCTTTGAGCACATAGACGAAGACATTTATTTGTCGGTGATAAGTAATACTCGTAACACATAATACATGTAACATAAAATTTTCTTTTTATATGTGTTCTTATATGATACTGCATTTCTAGGTATGTTACTTTGAATTTCTTGGCGACTTTCATATCAAAGAGGTAACAAATATGTTATGCTTGAAAGAAGCAATACAAGATGCGCTGCATTTCACCTGGTGGGGTAATGAACATCAGAAATCTTTTTCTCAAACACGTCTTGTGCGAGCGATTTTTGGTAAAATGTTTTTTTTTGTTAATAGACATTTATAATTAGTATCAAAGTGCTAGTTTTGTATACATATATCATTTTATTAATAATGCTTTCTTTTCAGAAGCTACATGCAATAATATTAATTTTAAATCACCTACTCGATTAGAATTTCAAAAATACATGAAGAAGGCTCTACGAACAGCAAAAGAAAGAAACAGGAGCCGAAAGTGGAAAAAGCAGGCAGTCTCGATTGATCAAAGCAATCGTGAAATAATAATGGAAATAATACTGTTACGTCCTGGCGACTACACGATTCTTTTCTTCCGCGAAGTTGCGGGAATCGTCTATTGGTGATAAAAAAAAAATGAATCGTTAATAAATAAAGCATCGCGTTTCGTAAACTCTGAATCACTTGTCAATAACCGTATATCTAT